>PVJS01012737.1:0-32570 GCA_004027185.1 Glis glis | reverse complement strand
TCCTCCGGTCTCCGCCTCCCAAAGTACTGGGATTACAAGTGTGCGCCACCATGCCCGGCAACATTAGGTAAATTCTATTCCTCCACAAGATGCACATACAAATTGAAAAGTTGTCACCGCTTTAAGGAATCATGTCTTCCACAGGAATGAGAATTGCATCAAAGAGGGTTGATTTGGTTTTAAAAAAGTGACTGCTCTGCTTTTAGTAATTCTGTCTTTGTCTATCTGAAGGAAGATTTCAGATATGTTACTTGGATTTTTGAAGTTCCAAGCCCCATCTGACTTCATTAGCACACTGATTATTTCATTAGGTAACATTTGGGGGGAAATATACCTGCATGGCTCCCTATTCTTCTTCCCTTTTCATATGAAAGCTCAATCCTTTCCTCCCCAGGAATGAATTCAGGAATGAATTACAAAAAGGAAAGCCCTTGTTTCCTTCCTCCCTTCCAAGACATTTTTTCTACAGCTCTCCTTCCCCCCCTCAAAAAAAAAAATAAGAATTAAAAGTGGTATTTCTTTTGACAGCTGGTAACTAATCCCACTTCAGCAGGAAGGCGAACAGGAAGCCAGCAAAAGAATTTTCCATTGCTGTCTCTTTTAATTTTTTTCCACATCAGGTACTTTTCAAAATCTAGACATTTCCAGTGAGTCTGCCTGTCTCCTTGTTTTGTCGACCAGAGTCAAGTGTCCTTTCCCTTCTCCTGAGCTGATGAGAAACCTGACTTCGTCTATGTTTGTATTCGGAGGAGGGAGAATTTGAGAACTTTTGAATCTCCAAAGGGACGCTAGCTGAAATGTGATGCCCGTGCTTATGCAAACGGGCCTTTTCCTTTTGTAAAGATAAAGTTCACACAGCCAGTTCATCTGCCCGCAAATCAAAAACGTCTCATGGTAACAAGAGCTACAACTGTGACTGCTGCATAAGTCTCTGCTTGAAGTCTCTGACTGCTCGCCTCTATTTCTTCCTTTCCTCTCTCCTTCCCTCCTTTCCTCTCACCTTTTCTTCATTCCTTCCTTTCTGGTGTGTTTAATTACTAAAGGTTTTGTATATTTTACTCTGCTCCCAGCGCTTTCAAAATGCATATGATAAGATGCAGAGGGAAAAGAAAACAGAAGAGAATCAACCTAAATCTGTTCATTCAAGGATCAATCCAGTCTAGTATCTTTTTTGTGTCTGTGATAGTACTAGGGATAGGACCTAGGGGCCTTCAACCTCCAGGCTACACACCCAGCCCTATTTTATTTTTTATTTGGAAACAAGGTCTGGGTAAGTTGCTGAGAGCCTTGCTAAGTTGATGAGGCTGGCTTTGAACCTGTAATCCTCCTGTCTCAGCCTCCCAAGTACTGGATTATAGGCATGGGCCACCACACCTGGCTAGTCCAGTATCTTTATAAGACAGTGTAAAATATTTCAACAAATGATTTTTGAAAGTGATGAAATGATAGTTTCCTAGAGTTCATGGTTTGTACAAAATATGAATGAAAGATAGTTATGCAAGTTGATGTCATTTCAAATGAAATGGTGCATCTAAGCTGACATTGACAGCAACATGTTCGATTATTCTGTGTAAGTAACTAAGGCACGACTCTTAAACTGAAATAGGGTTTTTCTAAAATGTGAAAACATTTTAGAAATGTTCTGGCCCATATGTAGCCCAAATGACAGTGGGTTAGGAGGAACGGATTAATGATGAGTGTCAAAGTTAGAGGGAAGAGAGAGAATTAGGCAGAAGTCAAGGGAATAGAATGCCCTTATGTTATTTATCAGCTGGTAAGAGAGAAATGAGGAGCCAAAGGTAATTCTGCATTTTCACTATCTGATTGGGTGGAGAGAATTTTTCTGAAGATTCTTCATTTTTTCATGAAAAGAAAATCCTTTAGTAGCATCAACTAAATAGAAGCAGCCACAGTCTAGGGGCAAGATCATTAGAGAGAAAGTCAGATCATCAGATTCTGTTTCTGGACTCTGTTAACTAACCAAAGGCACAAGCCTCATCATGACACATTATTTCTTTGAATCTTAGTTTCTCGGCATACAAAATAAGAGCTGAGCGCTCTCTGTCATCTTTTCTGAATGAGCAGTCTTATTATTTCTTTTGTTCATGTCATGGTTTGACTCTGAAGCATCCCTTAAGGGCATGACAGGGGAAACTTGTTTGATAGAAGTTGCTTTGAGGAGAGGCCCCGGGAGCAATCTATGCACACAGAGGTGCCTAAGAAGTTGTTTTCCTGGTATTCGTTTCAACATGCTCAGCTGCCCACACATTGAAGCCCCAGCAGCCCTGGTCCCAGGGGGGGCCAGCTACCACCTGAGCTGGTGGCAGACCTTGGCATTGTTCACATGGTGCTGGCTCTGCAGGAATGTAGGATGCTGGAGTTAAGGGTCATGGAAGCTTCTACCGAGATTTCAAAGGACGTCCTGGGAGGACAGGCAAGGTATAGCTGGGATGGAATCTCTGTAGGAAGCCCCTGAGGGGTGATGAGTAAAGCCATAAGAAGGAAGCTGAAGCTGCAGTAGAGACCCCAAGAATTAAGAGGTACCAGGAACACAAAACATCTACCCAGGAAAGCTGCAGGCCAAGAGAGAGCGGCCACATGGGCTGGCACCAATGAAGCCATAGATGCAGATCTACCTGAGCCCTTTGGAGATCACATCTCACCACCATGTGTCCCAGGTGCTGGATGTACAGTTACAGGACTCAACATTTTCCCTGCTGGGTTTCTGTCTTGCTTTGGTCCCATCCCTTCATTCTATGCCCCATTCCTCCCTTTGGAATGGTAATGTTTGCTCTCTGCTTTTATATGTTGAAAGCATGTAACTTGCTTTTTTTTTTTTTTCTTAACAGGGTCTCACAAATAAGAGTTTGTCTAGGGTCTCAGAGGAGACTTTGGACTTGGACTTTTGAGCAGTACTGGAACTATTAAGACTATGGGGACTCTTGGAGATGGACTAAAAGCATTGTGGGATGGGCATGAGCTTTTTGGAGGCCAGGGGCAAACCGTTAGGGGTTTGAACTGGGAATGTCTCTCAAAAGCTCGTGTGTTGAAAGCATGATTCCAAATGTAGCAAGGTTCAGAGGAGGGGCATGGCTGGAGGAGCTAGGTCACTGTGGTGTGGCCTTGAGGACTCTTATCTGTCCCTGGCCCCTGCCTCTCTCGCTGTCTCTGTTTCCTGGCTGCCAGGAACTGAGCAGTTTTCTTCCACCACACCCTGCCGCCAGTACGTTTCTGCTTTGGAGCTGGCCTACAATGGACTAAACCTCTGGAACCATGAGCCAAATAAACCTTTCCTCCTTTAAGTTGTTCTTGTCAGGTGTTTTGGTAGCAATGATGAATAGATGACAAACACAGTTCATATTGTGATGAAATGAAGCTACATAAATAAGGATAAGGATTATGTCTTTTTGTCTTTTGCTCTGCATACCCAATGTTTAGCACAGTGCCTAGCCCATTATATATGCTTAATAAATATTTACTTAATGAGTGAATCTACAGAAGATTGCATGTTTATACAAAGACAAAAGGACTGATCAATTCAGTTTTTTAAAACCAATCTAGACATTTGAATATTTAGTATAAGGCATTGGGTTGGATTCACATGGACAGTCTATATGACCCCCAAAATTTAGAGTCATCCTTCATTTATAGTCTTCTGCATTAGTTAAGGTTCTCTAGAGGAACAGAACCCAGAGGATGTGTATATTATTAAAGGGGATTCATCAAACTGGCTTATGTACTCAGAGGCTGAGTATTCTTAAAGTGGCCACCCCCATGCCAGAGAGCCAGAGGAACCAGTAGCTGGTCAGTCCAAGAAGCTGAAGCCCCAGAACACGAGGGACCAATGATGTAGCCCCAGTCTAAGACAGAAAGGACTGGAAACCCCCAGAAGAATCATTAGTGAGAGTTCATGGTGGAAAAGTGAAGGAGGTCCATGCAGGTTCCATGCAGATCCCCAGCCTATTAGGCAATGCCACCCACATTCAGGGCGGGACTTCCCTCTCGGTTTGCTGCTCCACATGCCAATCATCTCATCAATACCCCTTGGAGTCTCTTAATCCTAGGTGTCTCTCAGTTCAATCAAATGGACAATCCAGATTAACCATCATATTTTCTCATTGTAAAAATTTGTTATAGCTCTCACGTAAATATTCTCAGCAATTCTGTCTTCAAAATGGAAGGCTCTGGTACATTTTTTTACATTTCTGACTCCCATTGCCATTTTTATAGGTCGAACATAGGGCATTATATAAAATATAGATCTAGCCAGGCTGACATAAAAGGAGTCCTTGTGAAACTTTAAAAGCTCAAAAGTCTTGCATTTGGTTTTGGATTTGTATAGTGCTGTTGTGAGTTATAATACAGCTTTAATTTTTTTCAACAACAAACTGACTGACTATATTTATAATGCCCAGCTGTTTCAATATCTTGTAAACCACAATCCAGTTTAGGAAGTGACATGTTTCACATTTAAACTATTTACTTTGATTTATACGTAGGAAAAAAACAATGAATGATCCAAAATTCAACAGAATTGTGTAGGCCAACCACTGCATACAATTATTCCATAAAGTTTTTTTTTTGCATTCATGATTTCTTTTCGCCTGATTTATGCATTTCAAGAACAAATTTTTAAATCCTGTTCTAGGCATTGCCAGAAGCATAACACATTCTCTATCTTGCTCTCTATCCCTCATTCTCTTTTTCACACACACACACACACACACACACACACACACAAACACACACACATATTTCAGAAATATGCATACAATAGATTGGTCCAATGACAAGAAGTTAGGTGGATATACTTTTTTTTTTTTGTGGTACTGGGGATTGAACCCAGGGGCATTCTACCTCCGAGCTACACCCTCAGCCCTATTTTTTTTTATTGTTTATTTTGAAATAGGGTCTCAGTTGTGGATAGCCTCACTAAGTAGCTGAGGCTGGCCGTGAATCTGTGATCCCCCTGTCTCAGTCTCCCAGGTACTGGGATTACAAGCGTGCGCCATCATGCCTGGCTTTGAATATACCTTTAATTTACATTAAAATATTAAACTGTCTGCAAATGTGTTCTTGTAATGCTAAAACATCAGATTGGCAAGTTAATTAAAATACTTTTATTATTTACATGCTATCAAATATCTGAATATTCAGTGGTCCTTAAACAAAATACCAGCATGATAGATTAGTTCTAATAAAATGTTTAAATATTATATCAAATGGTCTATATGCTATCTCATCCCAATGCCAACCAACCACCATTTTTCCTTCTTTAAAAATTTAAGCCGGGCGTGGTGGCGCACGCTTGTAATCCCAGTACTTTGGGAGGTAGAGACCGGAGGATCCGGTTTCGTGGCCAGCCTCAGCTCTCTCTCTCTCTCTCTCTCTCTCTCTCTCTCCCTGTCTCTCTCTCTCTCTCTACTTAGTGAGGCCCTCCGCAACTTCGTGAGACTCGGTTTCAAAATAAAGTATAAAAAATAGGGTCAGGGGTATAGCTCGGTGGTAGAATGCCCCTGGGTTCAATCCCTGGTACTGCAAAAAAAAAAAAAATTAATTGGATATTCAAAAATTCAATCTACATTATAGACTTAAGCCATAATAGAAAAGCAGTATCTTCAAAGATTATTTAATTTTATACTAAATAAGAAAATATAGTCTATGCTTTTAATAATTTATAAGAGTCCCCGGCTAAATTTAGATCAAGATAAAATTAAAACAAAGATGTAATTGTATTATTTATCTATGAAGTAGTTTTAAAGTTCAGTGTTAGACATCAATACATTCTAATAGTGAATGTAGAATGGGGTTTAAATGACTTCTTTTTTCCCTTTTAGGTAAACTGATATTTCCAGGAAGTATGTGTTGGTAGAAGAGTGAAATGTCAAGCTGGGCGTGGTGGTGCACGCTTGTAATCCCAGTACTTTGGGAGGCTGAGACCGGAGGATCCAGGTTCGCGGCCAGCCTTAGCTATTCAGTGAGGTCCTCCGCAACTTAGCGAGACCCTATTTCAAAATAAAGAATAAAAAATAGGGCCGGGGGTGTAGCTTGGAGGTAGAATGCCCCTGGGTTCAATCCCCAGTACTGCAAAAAAAAAAAGTGAAATGTCATCCATGTGTATGTTTGTATGTATGAGTGTGTCTGCTCTAACTGAAAAGCTAAGGCGCTAATGAGATAACACTGCAGAAGGTTAAAGGAAGGGAATGTTCTTGAGCAGGTGCAATGGTTGGGCTCTCTCAAAAGTGGGAAATAGGACTGTTAGCAGTGCAGGGCTGATTCCTCAGCCCATCCATTTTTCTTTGCCTGCCCACAGAACAAAAAGAAACACATTGTTCTAGCAACTGTCTCCATCCCCTTGATCCAAATTTCACAAAGTGGAAACCTATGAAAGAATATCCAGGGCTCCTCAAATGCATATTGAAAAACAATCCACTTTTCACTCATCAGATAGCAACAATTAATGACTTGGGTAACCCAACTTACTTCCCTACGGTCTCAATGAAAAGGCCCGTTCATTCCATTAGGAAATCAGTGAGGTGAATTGTAATGAAAAACCAGGAAATTTTGCCAGGATTTAGCAAAGGCTGTGAATAGCCCAGCTTAAAAGTTGAATTTCTTGTTTTCCTTCCTGTGTGGCTCTCTTTGAAAGGCAAGAAAATGGCACATTTTGGTCTTTGGAAAAACCCATCACAGAGTAGGAGATGCTGCCAACTGGTTTGGTTCATCCTAGGGAACCGAAGCTATGGGGGGGCATTATGGATATGGTAACCAGAGGACCAATTCTCAAAAGAAGGCAAAGTAACATGTTTAGTTTTGCTTGCTACAGTAGTGAAGGTAGTGAAGAGATCCTATCTCATTAGAAATTGCACCTCCATAGTTCAGAGTCCTAGCAGACTAAAAAGTTTAGTGTCCCATGCCCCTGTCACCCATGTTCTGCACTGTGGTGACAGCACACTGGTATAACAATGCATTATGCTGTTAATTCTGGTATAACATGACATTTGTGCTTCTAAAACTCACTGTTTCTACTCATGATTCACAATATAAACCACAGAACTTGTTTTCGTCAGCTTTTCCATCACTGTGACCAAAATACCTGTCAAGCACAACGTAGAGAAAGAAAAGTTTACTTGGGGCCCATGGTTTCCACTTGTCCCCTTATGATACTATTTATTGCCTCAAAGTACAGGGCTGTAAAAATATGGTAGTTAGTCCATGATCGGTCGGTCCCAAGGCAGAAACCACTGTATGGCAAGGCTTTAAGACATGGCAGAGAAGAAAAAGCCAGTCTCACTTCTTGGCATCCAGAAAGCAGAGAGAGCCAGAGGAGGTGGCCGGGGGCAGATAGAGTCACCAAGACCACACCCCCAGTGACCCACCTCTCCAGCTCTTCCTCACCTTCTAAGCTGGCTGCACGGGAAACACACGAGGTTTGGTAGTATCATGCTAGTATTTTGTTTATGGACCACCAAACCATAAGAACTTTCCAGAAAAATAGAGTTTCTTATCCAAACCATGAGAACTTTCCAGAAAAATAGAGTGAGAGGCATCCCTCTCCAACATCACGATTCATACATAAAAAGGGTAGCTGAGTCTTACACATGTTCAGTGTTAGGGAATGCACAAATGCTATAAAAAATATGAACACTTGAAAAACTCTAAAATCCACTTGTAGGAGTGGGCCTGGGAAGAAAGATTTGCAGTTTGTGAGTTACTAGGAAGTGGTGGAAGGAAGGCTGTCTGAAATGGAGATTTGGATAGAAAGTTGTAACTCTAAGGGAGGGTGATCTCATCATACCACGCATGGTAGGATGAGGTAGCTGGTCGACATCTGAGGCTTCTTCATGTGTGTTCTGTGTGTTTTCACACAGCTCCGTTGAGCTGGGTGCCTTTATTTATTTATTTATTTATTTATTTATTGCATCTACTAGTGTTTCTCACAAACAAAATCACACGTGGGCAAACACAGTTTGCTCAAACTTCATGGGTGCACAGGCAAATACTTGTTACGTTCAAATGATTGTCTGGTCTATCAAGAGCTCTAGGAGTGATTTGCATACTTGTTACTTTCAAATGATTGTCCAGTCTATCAAGTGCTCTAGGACTGATTTGCATTTTCTTTTTATACTTTTATTGGTGCAGTATAGTCTCACATCATAGTGTAGTTCATCGTGATCGGGACATACATGCACACAGCACTTGGTGGGCTCTCCCCCGGCTCCCTCCCCATCCCCTTCTTCCCCATACAGGATACTGAGATTGATATTGGTATTCTCACATATGTACATAATGTCGATGGAAGCGATTCTTTCATTGATCCTCCCTCTCCTCCCTCCCCTTTTCCCAAGACCCCGCTCCTCCCTGGCTCCACTGGAGTTTCCCCTCCATTATCTGAAGTCCCTCTGGTATCCGATTACTCCCTAGCTTCTGCGTATCACAGAAAACACATGACCCTTCATTTTCTGTGACTGGCTACTGATTTGCATTTTTGAAACAAGTGTTATGGAGGAACCAGATGGATATATCGGGTTATAATTATGTAATCCCTAAACAATCAAGTGAAGAGTGAAGCTTTTTCTTAACTTTATGGAGATTTCAAGAGAGCTGTTTGGTGTTGAGTAGACATAGAAACAGTTTATGGTGATTTTTTTTTCTACCCATTCCCTATGACACTATTTATCTCCCTAAATTAGAGGGCTGTGAATATGGTAGTCAAATAAGTTGTTCAGGACCTTTTTTTCTTTTTATGCAATGGAGTGCCTTGTTGACTAGATTGTTACGCTTCCAATTCATCTTTCATCTTCTATCCTTGGCTCCAGTTTTTAATCCTTCCATCTGTTCCACATCTTAATTACAGTATTCAGTAGCATATCAACTTATCACTGTTACGCTCCTGAAAAATTAGGTAGCAATTACTTACCTTTAAGTCTTCTTCCCTTACTGTTTATTTAAAGTTGGAATTTGTTGTTTTTTTGGGCGGAGATTTTTTTCTTTCCCCCAATTCTGTAGCTTTAGTCTGCTTATATAAAATACTTGAAGCAGACTATTTTTCTTTTCTTTTTTTTTTTTAGTACTGGGGATTGTACCCAGGGGTATTCTACCTCCGAGCTACACCTCCTTCCCAGCCGTATTTTTTTTTTATTTTGAAACAGGGTTTCACTAGGTTGATGAGAGTCTCACTACTTGCTGAGTTTGTCCTCGAACCTTCGATCCTCCTATCTCAGCCTCCCAAGTATTGTGATTACAGGCATGTGCTACTACACCTGGTGCAGATACTTTTCAATATTTCATATCTGATTTTTAACAATATGTAGAATTCAGAATTCTCTCTGTCTGGGAATTCTACCCACTCTTTGGGAAGGAATTTACAATGATCCAATGTAAATATAAAACAACAGTAACACCCACACATTGCTTGACTTTTTTATCATGTTTTTAACCATAATCCAACAAAAAACCATAAAATATGCATACATTTATGTATATTGCAGATGTCCATATAAACACCCCTTCTGTGAGTAAATTGATTCCTGAGTCATTGGCCAAGGCAACCAGCATCAAAAGTCATTTTCAAAACTTCCTGTGTTGTGTTAAAAATACACATCAGTTTTATCACCACTTAAGAATACCTCTTTTATGTCAAGCCCGAAACAGAGAGTCAAGATGAAAACAAGAATAAATCTCATTACCTCTGTAGAATTAAGTGAACACAGATTTCTAGAAATAAAAGGAAGCCGAGATTTGAAAGATTCAAGAAAAGACATGATCTTGACTCTTTTGTCGCAAAGCCTACCCACAGAAAGCAACAGGAAGCCGTGGCATTCAGGGACAGAGGCCATGGGTTGATCTGGACAGGATGACAGATGAGGAACAGGGGAAAGGGCCAGGGCTACAATCACACACACACGCACACACACACACACACACACACAAGCAAAAGCAACAGTAAGGAAAACCCCACAAAAAAAGCAGAGAAAAAGGGTTCTCAATGCTAATAAATTTGCCAAACAGAATTTGCACCCCCCCCCACACACACACAAAAAAAAAAAAAAGCAGAGAAAAAGGGTTCTCAATGCTAATAAATTTGCCATGCCATTCAGGGACAGAGGCCATGGGTTGATCTGGACAGGATGACAGATGAGGAACAGAGGAAAGGGCCAGGGCTACAACTAGACACACACACACACACACACACACACACACACACACACACACACATGCAAAAGCAACAGTAAGGAAAACCCCACAAAAAAAGCAGAGAAAAAGGGTTCTCAGTGCTAATAAATTTGCTTTGTTACTTTTAAAAAAGAATATAAAAGTTTTAGAGAATTTTTAGAAACTCCTTCACATCATTTAAGAAACCATGTCTTTTAATAAAATTTTCTTGAATAGAAATAAGTACATCTCCACCAATCAACCAATCTCAAGCCCTTGCTAAGGAACTTTGTACTACCGCTTGGGGATATTATATAATAGCAATCTTTGCTTTCTAGAATTAAAAGAAAACATGCACATATTTCATACCGGGAGATATGATTCACTGAGGTATTAAACCCTCCTACCTATGTTTCATTGAAGACAAATTTCTCCATTTCTTTTATGAAACAATATATAGAAGCTCCTTTGCTTACCATGGAGTTGTGCCCTGATAAATACACCTGCCATAAGTTGAAAACATCTTTAAGTCAAAAATCCATTTACTATACCTAACCTTTTCAAACAGCATAGTGTAGCCGAAATTACCTTAAGTGTGTTTAGAACATTTACATTAGCCTACAGTTGAGCAAATTCTTCTAACACAAAGCCTATTTGTGTGTGTGTGTGGTACTGGGGATTGAACGCAGGGGCATTCTACCTCCAGGCTACTTCCCCAGCCCTATTTTTTAGCCCTATTTTTTATTCTTTATTTTGAAACAGGGTCTCACTAAGTCGCAGAGGGCCTCATTAAATAGCTGAAGCTGTCTGCGAACTTGCGATCCTCCTGTCTCAGCCTCCCAAGTACTGGGATTACAAGCGTGTGCCACCACGCCCATCAACAAAGCCTATTTTATACTCAGGTGCTGACCAGCTCTTATAATGTACTGAATACTGTGTCCTGTGGAGCATACTATTGGCTGCACACCTTTGTCATCACATGAGAGTTACTGTCTACTGATACTATCCAGCATAATCCTGCCTATGGTACTGTCTATCACTTCCCCAGAAAAGAGCGCAATTCAGAATTGCAAGTCTGGTGTCTACTGAACGTGTATCACTTTCACATCATTGCGAAGTTGAAAATTCCTAAGTCAAACCCATCATACCTTGGGAATTGTCTATGTTTTGCTTTATCAGATTAACACAATATAGTTTCATTAACCAGAGATGGCCAGTAAGTCACTTTTCTTATTTTGGAAATCAGAGATCATCAAAGCCTGAAGTTGGATCATTGTATAACTGTCCCAACTCTCCCCCAAATGCTTTCCCAACACAGAAGGGAAATAAGTTTGAAAAAATCAGATTCTTTCAAAGCGGGAACTCAAATTACCAATGCTTCGCCCTTATTGAGTTACCGTTGTCATATGCTACTTAAGAGACTTTTCTCATATGATTGTAATTACCAACATAACCAAGCTATTAGAGTATGGCATCGTGGCCAGCCTATAATACTGTTGAAGGTGATTTGTTAAGAAAAGAGAGAGCTCCCGATGAAGGAACTGTAGGGATTCCAGAGGCAGGAGCTTCGACTTGCGCAGTATATTTGTTTTGGCAGCATTGTCTCAAGCCCACTCATTTCACCCAGCTCAGGTATCAGTAATCGGAGAAGAGCAGAGAACAGGGTAATCAGTTGAAACTGCTCATGTCTGATCTGTTCTAAGCCTGTGACAAGTGAAGTGCTGTATAGGTCCCGGGGGCAGGGGGGGATACGAAATAAGAAGAGCCCTATGGAGGGCAGAGCCAACTGGAATCCCCAAATCTAAGTGCTCAAGTGTACTTGAGCATAAAAGAGAAAGAAGAAAGAAAAAAAGACAGAGGGAGGGAGAGAGGGAGGAAGAAGGGAGGAAGGGAGGAAGGGAAGGAAGGAAGGAAGGAAAGAAGGAAGGAAGGAAGGACGGACCACTGCTGAAATGGTTGAAGATACTTACATTCAGGAATTCCTATCATTTCCACTTTAATAGCTTATTCGTATTTGTTTAGTTAGACATGCATATTGTTGCCAGTTATTAATTTTCCCATCCACACTCCATCTCGTCTCAGTATTGGTGTCTCTAATCCTCAGTCTCAAGCTCCGCTGAGTTCTTGGGTGGGTGCTGGGATCTTCAATGATTTGTCTGTTGCCACTACTTAAACCCTCCTGATGCTCCACCTACTGGCCGATCTTCTGGGACTTCAACCTGGTCTAGGTAAGGACTGAATTTTCCCCTGTCTTTTGGTCACCAAATTTGGGTCAGTGTCCACCTTGCACGTATGTTAGTCCTGTAGCCAGGTTAATTGTTCAGTCCAAACCCAGTGCATCATTGGTTTTCTGTACATCCATGTGGGTTCATCAAAGGAAATGTCCCGCATCACTGGGGAACACAGGTTGAGTATCTGATAGACAGCCAGCACTTTAAATACATCATCAGAAGTCAATGTGTCAATGCGCTTATTTGGCAAAGTCAAATTCTTGAGTCCTCTGAGCATGCTCAGAGTTTGTGCTTGGGATGGAACCAGTCTCCATGTATCTTGATAGACTAGGAAGCAAACTGCTATCATTTCTCTCAGATAGTCAGGAATGGACAAAACATCTTCCACTAATAACCATTTCTCCTGCTTGATTCTGTGAAGAAGACAGTGAGTAGAAGACCTCTGGGGCACATGACTATAATGTGTGATTATTATTTTATTTATGTATTTATTTATTTATGTATGTATGTATTTTTTTGCAGTACTGGGGATTGAACCCAGGGGCGTTCTACCTCCGGGCTACACCCCCAGCCCTATTTTTTATTCTTTATTTTGAAACAGGGTCTCACTAAGTTGTGGAGGGGCTCACTAAGTAGCTGAGGTTGACTGCAAACCTGCGATCCTCCTGCCACAGCCTCCCAAGTACTGGGATTACAAGTGTGCGCCACCACGCCCGACTACAATGTGTGATTATAATTCATTCTACCTGATTCAAGGAATGAGCTCTCCCATCAACCAATCACTTGCCCTAGATCAAAACAAAAATAAAACAAAAAATTTAAATGTTTTTTTAAAACATAAAAACATAACTCTTGGATTAATTAAGAAGCAAAATAAAGTAAACTTCGGATCATTTTATAAAATCTCATCAACTAGCTGATACTTCTGTGTTTTTTGAGGGTATCCATGTAAGATGGTAGGAAATAACTTTGTTTAGGAAAATAATATGTGCTTGTTAAGTGAATGAAACTGAACAATGTAGAAGAGGAGATGTGATTTGAATACATATTTCAAAGAACACTGGTCTTAAAATTTAGAACTTTGGTGTATTGTGTCAACTTGACAACTTACTGATTTGTGACCTGGAAGTGCCATTTAACTCCCTTTAGTCTCATTTTTTCACCTGTAAACGTAAGATGTCTAAATTAAACCCAAGTCTCTTTCCAGCCTAGAAATTTCATGATTCTTAGATAAATCCTTGTCACATTCTGATAATTTATTGCAATTTTTGTATCTAGGAGATTAAAGCTAGAAATTTAAATAGTTACTTCTTCCTCTGCCTACTTTTTAACATACAAACAAGTTATCACTTTTAGTTTTGTGAATTTGAATAAAATAAGCCAAATTATTTTGCCTTAAAGATGACCGTATAAAATTTAATTCTGATATTGAGTTATATTGCTAACTTCTGATTCCTTATCATCCCTAGCTCTGAAGATGGAGATATAAATCTGTACTTGTCTGGTCATAGGATTTTTCTCTTTGACAAATATTTAATCTGTATATGGATCCTGCTTCCTTATTTCTTACCAAGGTGAATTATATGGTGATGGTGGTATTCAGAACTATAAAAAATGTGGGCATTTGCAAAAAATGGAACAGAGATCTGTTGTAGAAACAAGTCTATCCTGGCATCAAGATCATGGGAATTTTGTCCAGAATTCTTTATTATTTGTTGGGTTGATCAGTGGAAAATGGAAAATTGTTCCAAAAAAATCAAATGGAAAATCATAAGCTTAGTAAAACCTGAGAATTTGAACAAGTGTCCCAGTACCCCAAGGTAATGGCACAAAAACAGATTTAAATCCCCCAAACTAAAAAACTTTCATCTATATGTTATAAAGGGGTTGGTATATAGATATATTTATCTATATACAGATACATATTTATATACACACATATACACATACAGTCTTGCATCCAACTTCCAAAACAGTACCTAATCTGTATGTATAAGAAATTGATATCTGTGTATGTTAAGCCAGCCTCAGTGGGCTAACCTGTAGCATCATCTTTATCTCCTATACTGGGGAGGTAAGATGTCCACTTTCTAAGGAACAGAGTATTCCACAGTGCTAATCTTAATAATTATGCTAATTCTATGCTAATGATGCTAACAATGGGTACTCTACATTAAGACTAGAAATTTAAATAGTCATAAACATTCCATGTAAATCATGGAAAACAGTCACGTATCTTACCACAATTCCTTTGAGTTTTACCTTCTTTACCTTGGTTAGATGACACCATTCATGATGAATCCTCTCATAACACACTTGAGTTTCCTTTGCCATGAGTACTTTTAAAAATTATTTTATTGGTGCATTGCAATTATACATCCAAATGAGTTTCAAGGTGATAAAAAACATACATACACACAGCTCTTTGTGCATTTCCCTCCACAGCCCACTCCACTCTCCCTCCTAAGTCCCCACATGAGTTAGTGAGATTGGTAGTAAGACCTTAGCATAGAGCCATAGTATTATTTGAGTTGTTTTCTTCTTCAGTCCTGTCATGACAAGGCAATAAAAACCAGTTTTGTTCTGTGTGTCCTTACTTTTTCCCCAATTAGAAACAGAAACATTACAGCCCGCTAGATAAATGAGACTCAGTGGAGAAAAACAATCCGCAAAGAAACAGCCAGCCGGACCTGTTGACGGCAGCTATATTTTACGTAGCATTTACTAAGGGTTAGGCAGTATGCGAGGTGCTCTACGTGGGTTATCTTATTAAATCCTTATAACCTTGTGAGTAAACACAAAATTATCACTCCCATTTTACAAATACGAGAATGAGCTTGGAGTTAGTTTCAAGGTCATGTAGCCAGGAAGTGTCCCTGGTCCTCTTCCTCACTGCCCCCCCATCCATATTGTTTAACATATAGTATTGGGAAAAGACTGGAAATGACCTTGTCAGTCCCTTTAAAGTGAGACGTTTCCTCTTTCATTAAAATTGATTTTTTTAGGTGTCCTACAAGGAGAAAAATGCACCTTAACAGAGCCCAGCTATTGACTGGATGTTAATTGACCCGGATGTTGAAATTATGTTGAATGTAAATAGGAGCCAGGGTATGCCAAACTTCCTTTTTGGTTTCATCTTCACCAGAAGTGGTCAATCTGTTGTGTTAGTCATGTCCCTTCCTTGAGCTCTTCCATCAAAAAATCTCTCTTCGTGTCTGAGTGTTTGAAGAGGACTATGTTGTCACAGAAGTGATTTGCAAGGTCACGCTGGGAAAACACCAAGCTTTCTTGCGCCCGGCTCACTGACTGGAGGTCAGATGGGGCACATCGTTCATTTCCTGGAGTTACCCTGAGTCCTTGAAACTGATACTAATCTGGGAGTTCCTGGATGTTCTGAACACGCAAACCACAGTGTGATTGTGGAAGGAGAAAGTCACCAACTGGTTCTATGGGATTATCCTAATGGGATTTCCATTTGACACTATTATGAACAAGTTGAAATTCAAGAACCTGTAAAGATCTTGGTAAAGACAAAGAATTATAAGAGTGGAAAGAGTCTGATTGTACCCCCTTCCAAATCTGCAGAAGGGGTTACCCCAGAAACAGAAACGAGTCTCCAAAATGAAACTGACTTTATACTGCTGAGGCTTAAGTAATACACTTAAATTGAAGCTATCCTAACTTTTTTTGTGTGTGTGTGTGTGGTACTGAGGCTTGAACTCAGGGGCATTCTACCTCCGAGCTCCACCCCCAGCCCTATTTTTTATTCTTTATTTTGAAACAGAGTCTCACTAAGTAGCTGAGGCTGGCTGTGAACCTGGATCCTCTGGTCTCAGCCTCCCAAGTACTGTGATTACAAGCGTGCGCCACCACGCCCAGCTGATCTTAACTTTTAAATGTCTTTGACAACATTAGGTGGAGGGATGCTGTCAATCAATCTTCCTCCCTTCCTCCCTTCCTCTCTTCCTCTCTTCCTCCCTTCCTTCCTTCCTTCCTTCCTTCCTTCCTTCCTCCCTCCCTCCCTCCCTCCCTCCCTCCTTTCCTGAGATTGAACCCAGGGCCTCCCTTGTCCATGTTAAGCAAGTACTGTACTACTGAGCTACATCCCCAGCAATTTTTTGTATTTTATTTTGAGACAAGGTCTCATAAGTTGCCCAGCTTAGCCTTGAACTTGTGATCCTCCTGCCTCAGCCTCCCCAGTAGCTAGGATTACAAGCATGCCCCACTGCACTCAACTTTGAAACTGCATTTTTAATTTTCTCCAATTGCAAAAGAGAATTTAATGGCTAAAACAGAAATCAAGGGTACAGTACTGTCAAAGGACTATGGAAGTAATATGAAAAGAGTTTGGGGGGAAGCTCACCAAGTGTTGTGTGCATGTATGTCCCTATCACTCTGAACTACATTATGATATGAGACTACAATGCACCAATAAAAGTATATTAAAAAAGAAAAGGGGCTGGGATGTAGCTCAGTGGTAAAGCCATGGGTTAAAAAGAAGAAAAAAAAAGAAAGAAAAAGAAAAAGAAAGAAAGAAAGAAAGAAAGAAAGAAAGAAAGAAAGAAGGAAGGAAGGAAGGAAGGAAGGAAGGAAGGAAGGAAGGAAGGAAGGAAGAAAAGAAAAGAAAAGAAAAGAAAAGAAAAGAAAAGAAAAGAAAAGAAAAGAAAAAAAGTTTAGCCTTTACCCAGCAGCTCCAGCAGTGAGAGAACACACCAATAAATCTCCTAATAGATGAAGAAATTTGTCTCAGGCAACTTTAAGGCAACCTGGGTAATGAGCTATATTCTTACTGATGTCCTGTATGAAAGGAAAAAAAAAGTTTCAAGGATTTTCCCAGGTAGGTGAGTTTACTGGAGAAAGAGAGAGAGAGAGAGGAACCTTAGTGCTTTTAAGTCCAAAAATTGTTTGAAAAGTACAGAACATTTTTAGCAGTTTAAGAGAGTTGAGCTGCCTGAGTTCTGTTTCTTACCAGCACAACAGTATCACCTGGTCTTCTGCAATAGTAGAATGAAAAGGTGTCAGGACAAAAGCCATTATTGTGGAGATGTTTTGGGGGGATCCCAGGTTCCATCATGTGGTGACTTGTGATGGCAAATCTACTCTAACAACAAAAAGAAACAGAACAGCAGCCCAGACCTCCTTTTGTTGGGTAGGGGTATTGTGTTATAATTCCTTAAGTACTAATCTATTCATTTCTTTAAATCTCTGTTGCAAAGTTCACCTGTAAGAGAGAGGATAAATGTCACATGTGAGCTGTTAGCATTTACAGTAAGCACTGAAGGTGGATACCTGATTAAAAACTTTCCCAAAAACCATTGGAAGAGTCTTTTGATAAAACAGAATTTGAGCTTTTAATTCAAATAAATTTAAGATGTAAATTAAGGAAAATTGGACCTGCTTTAGGTTTTTAGGTAGGATTTCTGTTTCAGGTTCTGTTTCTGTTGACTTAAGAAATTATCTGGAAGCTCTTATTTCTAAATTTATTTCTCTCCTGGGTTTTTAGTTTGTGGCCTCTAGGAATTAAGCATTTTAAATGATCTACTCTTCCATAGTTTAATACAGCAATGTGGCTCCAATAATGTAATTAATTAACTTCCCGATTGGACAGTAACTGTGAAAAACATTAGGATCAGAGAGTAAGCTCTAAAGTCTGGTAATATTAAAATGCTACTAGACATATATCATATGTAATCATCTTGTATTTCTAGAGAGATATATGCTAGAACACCAGAAAAATTTTAGTTAAAAATGTAATGAGAGCCAGGCATGGTACACATACCTGTAATCCTAGTACTTGGGAGGCTGAGACAGGAGGATTGCAGGTTTAAGGCCAGCCGCTGCAATTTAGCAAAACCCTATTTCAAAATAAAATCAAATAACAGTCAATTTCTGATGGCTGGACTGAACTGAAGATCAATCCTCACAATTTAAATATGGGGTTGTGACAAAACTTTAAGGATTCATTTTGGGTCATATCATATGTCATTCTTCTAATGGTGGCTTGGACTTATCTTCTTGTCTGGGCTTCTCTAAACATTTATAATTCCAAAAAATAAATAAAATAATAAAATAATGGGCTGGGAGTATAGCTCAGAGGTAGAATCCCCTGGGTTCAATACCCAGTACCAAAATTAATTAATTAATGAGCCCTATGCAGCATATAAGAAGTTTAGAAGTTGCCACACTGCCATCATAACAAGTAAAAAGCCAAATGAAATAAAGAATGACTCTTAGATTCATCAGAGAAGTGAGATTAAAAAGTAAACCACTGCTTCTCAAATTGGATAGGTCAACAAGGTGAATGCAGAGGATCAGAACCTTCCAGAGCCACTTCTGGTAAGGGAGATCTGAATTGAAATTGATGAACTGCTGGAGACTGAATGTGAGCAAGTCTGATGAGGTAGGGGCAGGATCCACTTAGGACTTTTGGATCCAGAGTTCTGCAAGGTTCCCACAGTGAATATTAGCAAAAAAGAAAGAGCAAGAGAGAGAAAAAAGAAAGAATGGAAAGAAGGAAGGAATGAATGAATGAAGGAAGGAAGGAAGGAAGGAAGGAAGAGAAGAAAAGACAGAGAGAGAAATTTCATGCTGCTGACAGGAGGAGGGAAAAAGGAACTATTTTGAAATTCAGGTAGTTCCTGACTTACAATGGTTTGACTTACAAATTTCTACTTTATGATGGTGCGAAAGTATACCTGTACCCATACAACTCTTCTACTTTTTACTCTCAGTACAACATTTAATAAATTATGTGAGACATCAAATACTTAACTAGATGATAGGCTTTATTGTCAGATGGTTTTCCCTAGCTTTGGCTAATGCAAGTGTTCTGTGCATATTGAGGTAGACAGGTGCCTTACTTGCTTGTTTGACTTCATGATATTTTTGACTTATGGTGAGTTCATCAGGACATAGCTCCATCGTAGGTTGAAAAAAATCTGTACCCCGCAGCATTCTGTTCTTCTTAACAAGGTTTTCCCTCTGGAGAAATTAGTTAACTAGAGCCTTAACTTGTTAGGGTTTTATCAGAGGCAACTAATCTGGGGGAAGAGAAATACTCAAGTCTGGTCCTGTCTAGCCATCCCATTCCCACCTAAGGAAGGAGAAGATTGAGAAGCACATATAAAATTTATAGTTCAGAGGCACAGACTCACTAAAAGATTGAAGCCTTTAGGACTGTGGAATGTGTTATCTCCCTTCCCCAACACCTTAGCACCACATTGCTTAAGACTAACTCATAGTATTTGTTTTATTCAGTATATCATGTCCAGCTACCAAGACAAAGTTATAAGACATATTAAAAGACAAAACACATCATTTGAAGAGAGAGAGAGAGCAAGATTGGAACCAGCATTAGAACCAGATTTCAATATGACAGGGAGGTTGAAATGATCAGACAAGAAATTTAAAACAACTATGAGTAATATGCTATGGTTTCTAAAAGATAAACAGATGTAAGAATAGATGGGCAATGTAATCAAAGAGATGGAAATTCTAAAAAAAAAAAACAAAAAGAAATGCTGGAAGTCAAAACCACTATAACAGAAATAAAGAATGCCATTGATGGGCTTATTAGTAGACTAGACATGGCTGAGGAAAGAATCTATGAATTTGGTTATATCTCAATAACTCCAAGGATGAAAAGCAAAGAGAAAAAAAAACTGAAAAAAACCCTCCAATTATCTAAGAACTGTGGAATAGCTAAAAAGATGTAACATATGCTTAGTAGGAATACCAGAAGAAGAAGGAAGGAAGGAAGGAAGGAAGGAAGGAAGGAAGGAAGGAAGGAAGGAAGGGAGAAAGGAAGGATGGAAAAGAAATATTTGAAACAATAAAGATTGGACACTGTCCAGAATTACTGTCAGACACTGAATCATAGAACCAGGAATGTAGAGAAGTCCAAGCAAGATAAATTAAAAAACAAAAAGCAAAACCTACCACTAGGTATATTATAGTTGAATTACAAAAATTCAAAACTTAAAAAAAATCTGAGAAATAGAGGGAAAAGTATACCTTACCATAGGGGAGCAAAAATAAAAATTATTCTGACTTTTCAGAAACTGTGCAAACAAGGAGTGAAGTAAAATAAAGTGTTGAGAGAAAAAAGCCATAAAAGTCTGTACCATATGAAATTATCTTTTGAAATGAAGAAGAAATAAAGGATTTTTATATAAATAATTCAAGGGCTTTGTTGTCAAAAGATTAGCTTTTTAAGAAATGCTCAAAGTTTTTAGAAGAGGAGAAAAATAATTTAGGTCAGAAACTCTGAAGAAATTATATAGGTTGGAAACTAAAGAAAGGAAGAATATTAGAGAAATAAGTGAATGTGTAATAAAAACTTTTATTTTCCATATATTCAATTGATCTAACAGATAAAAATTTGTTCAAAATAAGAATATCAACAATGTATTTCTGTATGCTTATGTGTCTGAGTGAGTGTGTGTGTGTACACAAATATATGGTTATGTATGGTGAAATATATATTTCAAGGATATAATGGATATGAGGTAGGGATTAGGATTGTTTTGTTATTATGAGGTGCTCACACTACCCATGAAATGGAATAGTGTCTTTATTTGGTTTGGGTATTAATGTGATGTTGACTTCATAGACTGTATTTGGGAGAATCCCATCTCTTTCTATTTCACAGAATAGATTTAGGAGTATTGGGATTAGTTCTTCTATAAAGGTTTTATGAAATTCACCTGGGAAACCATCTGGTCCTGGGCTTTTCTTTGATGGTAGGCTCTTTATTGCTGCTTCAATCTCTTTGATTGCTATTGGTCAATTTAAATTGTCTATATCTTCTTGATTCAACTTAGGAAGGTTGTAGGTATCTAAAAAATTTTTCAATTTCTTCTATGTTTTCCCTTTTGTTGGAGTATAGATTTTCAAAGTAGTTTCTGATAATCCTCTGGATTTCTGTGCTGTCTGTGGTAATATCACCTTTTCCATCTCTTATTTTTAGTAATTTGGGTTGATTATCCCTTTCTTTTGTTTGGTTGGCTAGTGGTTTATCTATCTTGTTTATTTTTTTGAGGAACCAGCTTTTGGTTTTGTTGATTTTTGTATTTTTTTAAATTCTCTACTTCATTGATTTCTGCTCTGATTTTAATAATTTCCTGTCTTCTGCTGGCTTTGGGGTTAGACTGTTCTTGTTTTTCAAGGCCTTTGAAATGTGTCATTAGGTTATTTATTTGGTGATTTTCTATTCTTCTTATGTGAGCACTCAGTGCTATGAATTTTCCTCTTAATACTGCCTTCAGAGTCTCCCAGAGATTTTGATATGTTGTGTCTCTGTTTTCATTTGTTTCTAGGAATTTCTTAATTTCTCCCCTTATTTCTTCTGTGACCCATGCCTCATTCAGCAGTGTGGTGTTCAGGCACCATGTGTTTATGAGTTTTCTCTGGGTCTTCTTATAGTTGATTTCTAGTTTTATTCCATTAGGGTCTGAAAAGACGCAGGAGATTATATCACATTTTTTGAATTTGTTAGTACTCATTTTGCAGCCTAGGATATGGTGTATTTTAGAGAAGGTACCAGGAGCAGCTGAAAGAAATGTGAATTCAGCTGTAGTTGGATGGAATATTCTGTATGTGTCTAGAAGGTCCATTTGGTTTATGATGTTCCTTAGGTCTGTGGCATCTTTACTTACCTTTTGTGTTGAAGATCAATCTAATAGTGTGAGAGGGGTGTTGAAGTCTCCCATTATTATTGTATTGGGATCTATGTGTGACTTAATATCATGAATAATTTCTTTTATGAAAGTGGATGCATCTATGTTTGGGGCATAAATGTTGACTATCGTTATACCCTCTTGCTGGGTTTTTCCTTTTACCAGTAAGAAATGACCTGCTTTGTCTCTTCTGATAGGTTTAGGTTTGAAGTGTAATTTGTCTGATATCATAGTTGTTATTCCTGATTGTTTTTTAGTTCCATTATCCTGGATTACCTTGCTCCATCCCTTCACCCTTAGTTTGTGTGTATCTTTACTTGTAAGGTGTGTTTCTTGAAGGCAGCATATAGATGGATTATGATTTTTAATCCATTTTGCCACCTTATGTCGTTTGATTGGGGAGTTGAGGCCATTTATATTTAGCGTGATTACTGAGAGATGAATTTTAATTCCTAACATTTTGAGTTTTAATTTCTGTTTGAGGTAGTGTTTGTTCTTCTTTGCCTAGTTGTTCATTTGATGGAAATCGTTGTTTCTCTGGTTCTTGTGTTTCTTTATTATTGCTTCTTTGTAATTCATTTCTTTGAGTATTTTCTCTGGTGCTGTTTTGAAAGACATAAAGTCTTTCAGCTTCTGTTTGTTGTGGAAGGGTTTTATTTCCCCATCAATTTTGATAGATATCTTTGCTGGGTAAATAAATCTTGGCTGGAAGTTGTTTTCTTTCAGAGTTTGGAATATGTCGCTCCAGGCCCTCCTGACTTTCATGACTTAGTTTGAAAAGTCAGGAGTGATTCTTATTGGTTTTCCTCTGAATGTTACTTGGGCTTTTCCTCTTGTTGCCTTTAAGATTCTTTCCTTGGCCTCTACATTAGTCAGTTTGATTATTATGTGGTATGGTGAACCTCTTCTCTGATCTTGTCTATTGGGGGTTCTATATGTTTCCTGTACCTGTGTGTCGACCTCTTTTTCTGTTTGGTAAATTTTCTACGATTACTTCTCTGAATAGATTATTGATTCCTTTGGTTTTAGATTCTATTACCACAACTATGCCTATTAAACTTTTAAGATTGGCCAAGATCACTTCAATGTCCAATTCATGCTGTTGAATTATTTTTCTAAATTATGTACTATGCATTCATTTTTGGAGAGGTCATCTTCTAAGAGTGAGATTCTGTTTTCCCTGTGATCTAGTCTATTTTTAATAGTTTGAATTGATGCCTTCATTTCAATTATTGCACTTCACTCAGAGCTTCTTTTTGATTACTCTTCAGGGTGTCAGATTCTTTGTTTATTTGATTCTTTTCTTCTTTCAGACTATGAATTCTTTTTGGAAATCCTGTATCATTTCTACTATTGAAGTTCTGAATTGTCCTTCCGGCAATCTTTGCACTTCTATGTTGGTGGGTTCTGATGTTGTGGAGTTGTGGGAACTCATTGTTTCTTTGCTATTCTTCCTTCTCATGATTTCAGGTTTCTTAAGTTTATATCTTTGTTGGTTTTGGTAGCTCTCTCTCTCTCACTCTGTAGGTTTCCTATGTCTAATCTCTCTTCCTTTATAGTATCTTATTCTGGAGGTAGATATTTGCTACTAGGTGAGTCTTAAAGGTGAATAGCCTTTACTGAATGGTTATTCTCAGCTCTTTGTTGTATGTTTATTACCCTTTAAAAAGGACTTTGAAATCTATGTCTGGTATCCCCCCTCTGTTTTTCTGCCTGTAGATCATCAGTAATGGGTCGCAGTTACTCTAGGGTTCCTTCTGCCTGCTGCACTGGTAAAGTTGATGGGTTTCAGGTGTTAAGGTCCAAGGATCTGTCACCTCCGTAATAGGGAGCAGACTCAGAGGTATGAGCTGGACAATTTATACCGTGCAGGCGCCCAGTGCTGCTGGTGCCCTCCCCACTACAAGCATGCATCTTTGCTTTTTCCACTGGGCCTGTCCCTATGTCTATCTCTGTCTACACATATGGTGGATGTCAGCAGTGTGGGACCCAGGGCCTGTGTTTCTCCTGTGTCTCTCTTTGCCTACAGAAATGGTAGATGTCCCTTTGACCCAACTCTGTGCAAACACAGAACTCCATGTTTTACACAGAGAAAGCTCAGTTGGTCTGATTTTTCCCCATGTACCATGACTATGTGTCGTGTGGCAATCCCTGTAAACCCTGCAAGGCGCTGCAACCTGCAGGCTGTAGGTCTGTCCCACCCAAATGTCATCTGGGGCTGTCTGCTCATCTGCACTTTTGCTGTGTCTTACAGCAGACCCAACTCATGCCTCCATGGGGTGATCCATAAAATCTCAGACCCCAGGAGTCTATTTCTTGCCAAGCAAGTCCCCGTGGCCCCTCTGCATGATCTCCACCTGGGGCATCTCATTAACTTATGATCTCATTGAGTGCTACTCTTAATCTCTGGGTGGGAGTAGGCTCAGCCAAGCTGCCGCAGGTTCTAGTCAGGCTTCTGGTCCCATGGGTTTCTGTGAAGTGTGGAGTGAGCTGCTGCCTGCTTTCGTCATTGATGATCCACAACAGGTCGCTGGCCTCTCTGCTGGCAGCCAGCACTGCCATTCGGGTCTCTGTAAAGTGTGGAGTGAGTCTCCACTCACTTTTTTTTTTTTTTTGCGGTACTGAGCTACACCCCCGGACCTATTTTTTATACTTTATTTGAAACCGGGTCTCACGAAGTTGCAGAAGGCCTCACTAAGGAGAGAGAGAGAGAGAGAGAGAGAGAGAGAAAGAGAGAGAGAGAGAGACAGGGAGAAAGAGAGAGAGAGAGCTGAGGCTGGCCGCGAACCCGGATCCTCCGGTCTCCACCTCCCAAAGTACTGGGATTACAAGCGTGTGCCACCACGCCCGGTTTCCACTCACTTTCGCTGCCGATGCTCTGCAGTTGCTGGACTTAAAACAGGTTACTAGCCGAGTGTGGTGGTGCATGCTTGTAATCCCAGTACTTGGGAGGCTGAGACCAGAGGATCCGGGTTCGCAGCCAGCCTCAGCTACTTAGTGAGGCCCTCTGCAACTTAGTGAGATCATGTTTCAAAATAAAGAATAAAAAATAAGGTTGAGGGTGTAGCTTGGAAGTTGAATGCCCCTGGGTTCAATACCCGGTACCGCAAACAAACAAACAAACAAACAAACAAACAAACCAGTTGTTGGATTCTTTGTTGGCGGTCTGTGGAAGTCACAATGCCAGTAGCCGACATGGTCTGGCTAAGATGGCACTACCTCCGCTGCAGCCATTGGAGTCTCTGTTGAGCATGGAGTGAGTCACTGCTCACTTTCACCGCCAATGCTCTTCAGTTGCTGGACTTACAACAGGTCACTGGCTTCTTTGTTGGCGATCTGTGGAGTTGCGATGCTGGTAGCCGCTAGCACAGCCTGGCTAAGATGGCACTGCCTCTGCTGCCACTGCCACCATTCAAACCTCTGTCGAGCTGGGCATGGTGGTGCACACTTTTAATCCCAGTACTTGGGAGGTTGAGACAGAAGGATTGCAGGTTTGCGGCCAGCCTCAGCTACTTAGGGAGGTCCTCCACAACATAGTGAGACCATGTTTCAAAATAGAAGAATAAAAATAGGGCTGGGGGTATAGCTCAGAGGTAGAATGCCCCTGGGTTCAATCCCTGGTACCACAAAAAACAAAACAAATCTCTGTGGAGCATGGAGTGAGTTGCTACTCACTTTCATTGCTGATGCTCTGCAGTTGCTGGACTTACTAAAGGTCACTGGGTGCCCTGATGGCGGTCTGTGGAAACTGCAATGCTGGTAGCCACCTCTGGTGCCGCTACCTCATTTGAAACTGACGAGCATGGAGTGAGTTGCTGCTCGTTTTTGTTACTGATGCTCTGTAGTTGTAGACCACCGCCATCTGGGTCTCTGTCGAGCATGGAGCAAGCCACTGTTCGCCCTTGCTGCTAAGGCTCTGCAGTTGCTGGATTTACAATAGGTGTTGGCTTCCCTGCCCTTGGTCTGTGGAAGCCGCAATGCCAGCAGCCACTGGCACGGCCTGGCCAAGATGGCGCCGCTACTGCCACTGCCACCACTGTTCCCTAGGTAAGGCGCTTGGAAATCTTCACTCTCCTCTGTTCTACCTTCTGGCTTTGATTCCATCTCATTTCAAATTTTTCGTTGTTTAGTTCAATTTTTCACTGCTTTTCTTCCCTTGTCAAGAGGCTGATCTTATGGCAACTGAGATCTGAGTCTCAGAAGAATCATGACATTGTGTCTCTCTCAGTCGCCATCTTGGAATCCCTAACACTCATTTTAAAGACAATATTTCAGGCAGTATATCTTGGACTAAAGTATCTAGACCAAAGACTACAGCACAAACTTAATACCATAAATAGAAAGGAAATGAAATATTTGCTATTATTACACATAAAGTTTAATTTTAATTATTTTTTTTTTTTACATCTTGCTTTAGCTCGTTCTTTGAGTTTCTGTTCCAATCTCTAACGCAGGCCAAGCAAAGCAATTTTCCTCCTCTGGCTAATCTCCGTTATCACCTATCAAATCTCAGTCCGATGTTCCATGTTGTCCGTCTTGTAGGACATCCAGACACTTGTGGAATTCGGAAGCCAATATTATGCTGTCACACTGTCGAGCAAACTCTCTTCCTTTCCCATCATCACCAAATAGTTGAGGAGAAACTCAGATGAGATGGAAGCATTCAAGAAAAATTCTTAGCCCATCCTGTCATTTTACTACAGGCTATCTCCAGAGAGTCACACCTCTTTTGCCAGTGCAGGCTGGGGATACCGCTTAACACCGAGCTCATGCTGTTTAGCTCACTGTGAGCCTCAGGTTCACTTGCAGGTCGATGCACATGGATTTCCACAGTTCCAGATTCGTGGAGAATCACAGGCCATGGTTTTCACCCCTTCACCCCTTCAAGTCTCACCCTGCTCATTGTCATTTTACAGACCTAGAAAAATTTTATCCATTTTCTCTGCCTCATTTCACCAGTATCTCATCTGGAAGGCTCATGCCCCTATCTCAGATGTTAATTATATGTCAACTATTTGTTATGGTACTTGTATTTAACATCTGTCCTATTGTAATTAGATTTTTACAAGTTTGCCTCTCTTCGTAGACCAGAAGAATCTCTGTGATGGGACATGGGTTAGTCTTGTTCCAAAATTCTAACATGACTTGATGCAGCTAAGGAACAACTCTTGCCAGAGTATGTATCTTAAAGGGTACAATCTGTACCTTAAATGTACCCTAACGGTCTTAAAAACCATGATCTTCATACAATCTAATAGACTGTCCAGCACATAGGTGGTCCACATAGAACACATAGAATACTGTTTGGATTGTTGAGTAATTCCAAATGCTAATTAAGAAATAGGTCCCTCTACTTAGAAAATGCTTCAAAGTTAAAGAGTTAATTTTCCCTTAACCACCTCTCAGTGTGGTGTTATCCGTCCAACACATATGTATTGAGCACCTGTAATGTATTATAAGCTCTTTTAGGCTCTGGTGATATGTAAAAACGAAATCAGATTGAATAACTAGTTCTTTGGGGGATTAGTTAGAGAAAACAAGCAGCACGAGAAAAATAGAGTATAGTAGAAGGTGAGAAATTCCATGAAAGAAGCAGGGAAGAAAAGTATCAGCTGTAGAAGGGAAGGTGTCCCCTTAAAATAAGGGGTTCAGGTGGACTGCACTGAAAATGATAGTCATTATGGAAGTAGTAAAAAAAATAATAAGAGAGCTGGTTTGGTGGCACACACTTGTAATACCAGAACTTGGAGGCTGAGACAGGAAGATCACAAGTTCAAGGCCAGCCTCAGCAACTTGGTGAGACCCTTAGCAACCTTGTGAGATTCTGTTTCAAAAAAAAAAATAAAATAGGACTGGGGGTCTAGTTCAGAGGTAGAATATCTCTGGGTTCAATTCCCAGTACAAAAAATCCTACCAAACAAAATAAAAAAAAAAATAAAATAGGGCTGGGGGTGTAGGTCAGTATAGTAGAACACCACCTGGATTCAATCCCTAGTACCACAAAAATAAAAAGAAGAAGAAGAAGAAGAAGAAGAAGAAGAAGAAGAAGAAGCGAGGAGGAGGAAGAGGAGAAGAAGAAAGGAGGAGGAGGAGAATAGCAGAAGCAACAACAGCAAATAGCAACCACATTTCTCCCATGCATTTATAATTGACAAAGCAATCTTATATAAACTAGAGTAATGTGGGTGAGATGTATTATTAATTATTAAAGTATTATAAAGTCATAAGAGCTAAGTCAATATTGAAGAAGCCAGAATTTATCAGTAGATAAACTTAAAGCATTAGGATTCTCATAAGCATATCCATAAATGTGTAGAAGCAAAATAATTGATAAAGTTCTCACCACAAAGTAATCAGGAAGGAAAATACTATTTAATAAAAACAATGGAATAATGGTCTTATGTGGAAAATAAGTCAATGTAGGGAATTCCTTCATATTATATACCAGAGTAACATCCAGCAAAGTTTATCAAATTAAACCATAATAAAGTTGAAGGAAATTGAGGTAAAAGTATATTTGATCACTAGGTAGGTAATGATCATTTTAACAATAATAGAATTGTGCCTTTGCAGTCACTGTCCTAGGTAATGTTTATTGAACATTCACTATGTGTCAGGCAAGGTGTAAAGTACTTTCCTTTCCTCATTTTTCTTTTTGGATTCTCGAAGTGACAGTATGATAGAGTTACTCTTACTGACTCCATTTTAAAATATATGCTGGGTGCAATGGCGCATGCGTATAATCCCAGTACTTGGGAGAACGAGACAGAGGGATTGCAGGTTCAAGGCCAGCATGTGGTAATTTAGGATGAAAAAAATAAAAAACATAAAATAAAAAGGGCCGGGGGTGCAACTCAGTGGTAGAGTACCCCTGGGTTCAATCCTTAGCATCATTAAAATAAACTAACATAAATGTAGAAGTTGGAACATAGGGAGTTGTTAGGTTTCAATATGGTTATTCCTCTAAACTCATGCAGGGGGCTGATACCCAAAGTCTTAGGCTGATGGTATTGAGAGAGTGGATACTTAATCAAACCATGATATTTAGAGGTGGGGTCTTTGGGAAGGGATTAAATTAGAGTACATCATTAGAGTACGACTCTTTTGATTAAATCCCAGTGACATTATAAGGAATGGGAGAGATCAGACAGGGAGATATACATGCACTCCTTCATGACGTGATGTACATAAGGTATGGCCCATGCAAGAGCCTGTGTCATGCTATTTGGGCCTTCAGTCTTCAAAACCATAAGCCAGAATAGATCTCTTTTCTTTATAAAGTAGCCTGCTGCAGATATTTTGTGATAGCAATGAAAAATAGACCAATACAGAAGGTTCAGCAAATTGCCAAAGGTCACATAGCCAGGAAGTGTCACAATTTCAGTATGAACCTGGACAGTCTGATTCTAGCACCTGGTTGTAGATTTTAGTTCTGATTCTAAAACATATATATATATATATATCTGTATATGTGTGTGTGTTTGCGTGTGTGTGTGTGTGTGTGTAGAGAGAGAGATGAAATTGGAGAAAAGACAAAATAGTGAGAAAACAAACAAATGAGGCAAGATAATAAAATTTTAAAATAGAAGTACAAACGGACAATAAATATGAAAGAGGTTGAACATCTATCATTCGTCATACTCACACACACACACACACACACACACACACACACACACACAAACTGAATACATTAAGACACAAAATCAATGTTTGTTTGTTTGTTTTCCTTTCCAAATGATCTTACTTAGAGCTAGTAAGGTCTCAGGAAGGAATCACTGAGGCCTTGCCAAACCACCTTCTAGAAATGACACCAATTTACACTCCCCAGAGGCAAAGGAAGAAGAAGCCTTGAAACATTTATAGCTTTCGACCTAGAAACTCCACTTCTAGGAATCTATTCTAAAGGCAATTTTGGAAATACAAAGTTTTAATCATAGAGATGCTTTTTGGAAATTTTATTTTATTTAGATTAGGGAAACCATTGGAATAATCTGAGAGCCCAACAAACAGCAAGAAACATGAATGAGTAAATTGAGGTCTGCCTATCAGAGATTATACTGTAATACACTAGAGCCCAGAGGTCAGCAGACATGGGCTATGAGCGGAAACCTGGTCCCCTTCATGTCTATTCGTTGTTTCTTACTTTGGTGAATAGGGTTTCATTGGAGCACAGCCCCCTTCCTTCATTTGCAGATGGCTCATGTTGCTCTTATAATGAAAGGGCAGAGTCCAGCACAGTAGCTGCTACAGAGATTGTATGTCTTGTAAAGTCTACATTTTTTATTATCTGGCACTTTACAGAGAAGTCTGTTGACCCCACTTGCAGCCCGTCAACTAAACTGTGTTTATGAAGAATGGTTAACGGTAGAGTTAAATGTGAAATTTGTGATCTTTTTTTCTTTTTTTCTTGTGGTACTGGAGATTGAACCCAGGAGCCTTTCACCTTCGAGCTATACTACCAGACTAATTTTATTTTTTATTTGGAAATAGGGTCCTGCTAAGTTGCTGAGATCCTTGCTAAGTTGCTGAGGCTGGCTTCGAACCCATGATCCTCCTGTCCCAGCCTCCCAAGTACTGGGATTACAGGAGTGTGCCACCATGCCCAGCTTAAATTTGTCATCTTCAATGAAACGGAAACAGATATTTATTCGGATCTATTAGGACAATAAGTATTTACTAATAATGATACCAATAATTCGGAAGGTATGCTACCAAAACAGTGGGTCGTGATTGCACAATAGTCAACTTCTAAAATGGAGCGGGTCTACATGATGATTTTAGACTCATGTAAATTGAATTATCTTTTTTTTTTGTAAATTCTTTCCTAGTGCTAGTAATTCCTACAACGTGCATCATATCTTTTTGCCTCTGCACAAACAGTCCTGCACAAACATTCATCTGTGATAATTTATGAACTTGACTCTGTGAACATCCAGCGAGGTTGCTGTCCATGGTGATGTCACCTCTTTTACCCTTAAAGAGCAACCCCTGCCCCCAGCTGACTTCCTGATCCAATGTCCCTGCTCTTCACAATGCATCCAAATCTGAAATCAGCTGCCTGACCTATTGGGTAAGTGATGCCTGGAAAATTAGGTCACTGTACTACTATGTCTGTTTTAGGGTTTTAAGAAATTGCAAGGATGAGTAGACCATCTCTAACTGCCCCGCCTTTGAAAACATAGTCCCTTCCAGCTAATAAATCACCAGGAAGGAGCCGACAGGGTAGAAATCTGTGTTTACTTCTTTCTGTTGTTCTTGCCTGGTTCAGAATTCACTCACACCTGATAGTGGTGTCAATGATTACCCAACAGGAAAGGACAATCCCCAGGTCTCATTCCGGATTTTTTTTTTTTGTACTTGGGATTGAACCCAGAGGCATTCTACCTCCAACTCTCTTTATTTTGAAACAGGGTCTTGCTAAATTGCTGAGGCTGGCCTCGAACCTGTGATCATCCTGTCTTAACCTGTCAAGTACTAGGATTACACGTGTGTATCACTGCAGCCAGCTAGATAGGAGACAATCTTTACAGACCATACCTCAGAGGCAAGGAGGCTTGCAGACTTTCAAAGTGTACCCCAGTGCCTCAACAGACAGAATTATCCATGTACATTGCATAGTAGAAATTATATGACAATAGAACTTCCAATAAGAGAATTTCTTTCTCTTATTTAATGTAGATGTGGTAGAATCCAAGTCAAGAGTAAAGTAGTCCAGTTCTAGAGTTTCTATTAAAGAATTGTTGATTTCAAGAAGCACTTATATTATTTATAATTGCTTCCATTAATTGACCTAAAAATGAAAAAATAAAAATTGACTGTAAATTCAAATACTACTTCTACTATAAAATGGCTGATTTTTTATACTTTATTTTGAAACCGGGTCTCATGAAGTTGCAGAGGGCCTCGCTAAGTAGGGAGAGAGAGAGAGAGAGAGAGAGAGAGAGAGCTGAGGCTGGCCGCGAACCCGGATCCTCCGGTCTCCGCCTCCCAAAGTACTGGGATTACAAGCGTGCGCCACCACGCCCGGCCCTCTGAGTAGCCAGATTCTATGGGGACGGCGGGAAGGAGAGCGCAAAGGAAACATTGAGTGGAATGAGACCTAGGACCACAGAGCGCTCCAAGTGCCAAGACTCCAAGACTCAGTTTATCCTGCAGCTAGCAGAAAACCAATTAAAGGGTTTTTTCCCCCAATATTTTAGGGCTATCAATCAGGCAACAGTAGAAAGGAGAGATCTAAACTTCAGAGGAGACTTGAGGAGAGAGGCATAGAATACCACAGCAACAACAGAGGAAAGAAACGATAGGGCCCATGAGTGTACTGAGCGTAGGAGCAATAATGAGACATATTTAGAATAGCACTGTCCAATAGAATTATCATGAGATCCACATAGGTGAGTTAACTTCCTATGTGTAGTTCTCCTGGAATCGAAAAGCAAGAAACAGCTTGAAGGCCGGGCGTGGTGGCGCACGCTTGTAATCCCAGTACTTTGGGAGGCGGAGACCG
>PVJS01012736.1:0-43330 GCA_004027185.1 Glis glis | reverse complement strand
CGAGCTGAGGCTGGCCGCGAACCCGGATCCTCCGGTCTCCGCCTCCCAAAGTACTGGGATTACAAGAGTGCGCCACCACGCCCAGCCCCGGCCCTATTTTTTATCCTTTACTTTGAAACCGGGTCTCACGAAGTTGCAGAGGGCCTCACTAAGTAGCTGAGGCTGGCCACGAACCGGGATCCTCCGGTCTCCACCTCCCAAGTACTGGGATTACAAGAGTGCGCCACCACGCCCGGCTCAGTTACTCTCTTTTATATATATAAAACATATATATATACATGTTTATATGCTTTTAATTTTTAATGCTTTCTGGAAGATATAGACACATAAAAAGATGTTCTACATAATAATTATTTAGGATATAAATTTCAAATAACTTGGTTACTCAGCTCTCTCATTTCTTTGTATACTAGTTCATTGATTCTTTTTTATTCTACCCATATTCTATTTTCTCTTCTGCTTTAGTTTAGTCTGGGTTTTTTTAACCAATTTTCTTGATTTGGACACGTCATTGTTTTCTGTTTTTCCTGTTTTCCAATTTATACAAGTAAGACCGCAAGTCCCTTTCCTAAGTGGAGGGCTGTAGTTCACCAGTCCTTGACGTGTGGTACTTTACTTTATTTAAAGGACTGCGCGATGGCCCTTTGGCTGAAGTCTGTGCTGGTTCGTTCCTTCAGCGGAGACCTGGAGGCGGTACGTTTTCTTTTCCTTTGTAGATCTGCAGGTGTCTGGTTTTGTCTTGATGCCTGGATGGTGAATATGATGTGTGTTTTCCCTAGGCCTCTTGAAGGCTGCGTTCAGCACCTCTTGTCACCAGGGGCAGCAGCTGCCAACGTCGGTGCCATTCTAAGTCATCAGTCTTTGCTCTCAGGCAGGGTGTACGATGTTCTCTTTGTCTTTAGAGATATATAAAGTGTGTGTGTGTTATGTGTGTGTGTGTGTGTGTGTGTGTGTGTATATATATATTATATCAATCAGCTTGTGTCTGCCTTGTAAGGCATTTTCATTTAAACTCTTCTCACTGCTTTAATCCTATCTTTGATTTTGGCACCCAGAGATGTCCTTTCTTGCTTTCAGTTTGGAGATATATATGGCAGGGAGTAAGGAGAGTATGGTAAATTATATAAAACATAAAATCTACCATTTTAACTATCTTAAGTGTACAATTCAAAGGCACTCGGTACACTCCCCATGCTGTGCCACCTCTCCCGCGTTACCGGCGTCACCCCCAGAGGCTTGTCGCCTGGAACAAACTCTACCTATTAACAGCAGCTCCCCACTCTCCTTCCCCTCAGCCTCTGCCAACCTCTCAGCTACCTTTTGTCTTTATAGATTTCTCTGTTCTAGGTACTTCGTATAAATGGAATCATGGAACTATTTGTCTTTTTGTGACTGGTTTATTTCATTTAGCATAATGTCCTCAAGCTTAATTTGTGTTATAGCATGTGTCAGAATTTCATTTCTTTTAAAGACTGAATAGTACTTCATTGTATTATAGGCCATATTTTGTTTATCTGTTCATCTCTTTGATAAACACTTAAGTTGTTTTCACCATTTGGCTATTAATAATAATGCTATTATAAGCACTTATACAATTATCTTTTTTACTCTCTGCTTACAATTCTTAGTGTGTGTGTGTGTGTGTGTGTGTGTGTGTGTGTGTGTATGTGTGTGTGTTACTAGGAATTGAACCCAGGGTCCTTTTACCTCTGAGCTACACCCTCAGTCCTTTTATGTTGTTTTTTGTTTTGTTTTGTTTTGTTTTGTTTTGTTTTGTTTTGCAACAGGTTCTCACTAAATTGCTGAGAGTCTCCCTAGTTCCTGAGGCTGTCCTTGAACCTGCAATCCTCCTATCTCAGCCTCCCAAATACTGGGATTACAGGTGTATGCCACCATGCTGGCTCTGCTTGCAATTCTTTGGGGTATAAAGTAGAAGTGGAATTACTGAATCAAATGATAATTCCATGTTTAATTTTTTGAAGAGCCTCCAATCTATGTTCCACAGTAGTTGAATAATTTTACATTCCCACCAGCAATGCATGACAGTTCCAGTTTCTCTACATCTTCACCAACACTTACTTTCTTTTTTAAAAAAATATAGCCATCCTAATAGGCATGAAATAGTGGGTATTTTTTAATATTACCATACTTTATCCAGCATCAATCACTATATATATATATATATATATATATATATATATATATATTGTGGGGGGAGGACCTTCATATCATCCCAGGCCTCTCTGTTGGCTAGAAGATCATATTTGACTTTTGAGTTAAAAGAATTGCTTCACTTAAAGACCTCTGCTACAGGTTAAAAGATGAATTACATCTCACTTCCCTTGGGAACTCTAAATGGCTATTTTAGGGTAAATATGAAATATAGCAAAGGACATGAATGATACAGAACTTAACTGTAACCAGTTTACTTATATCATAAATATATAAATAAATTCATAAATAGAATGCAATTTTGTACTGTGGTATGTCATCCAGGATACTAACAAGGTGGCACACTTGTCACAAGGAAAATGTGAGAAGATTCACTTAGGGTCTGTTTACCAAGGCCTGGGGAAGAAGAAAAAAAATACCATAGTAAACAGTGCAGAAAACTGGTATTAATAACCCCAGCATTATTAGCATAGCTAGGCCAAAGGGCTGAATGAATAGATTAGTTGCATGCACCTTTCATAATTAGGTTGAGAAGGTCACCTTGAAGTGAGCAATGATCTTTGATTAAGAGGCACAGCCAGCTTGAGGGGACCACACAAGGAGGAAGCCAGAGGTCAAAGTTATGATGAGCTCATTCTCCTGCCTCCCTCCAGCGTCCCAGCAGGATCTCCATTGGCTGACCAGAGTGGGAACCAAGAGAAAGAAGCCCTGGACATTTAACCTAAAGGTCCAAGGCAGAGGGGCTGGGGAAGAGGAAGCCAAATCTGGAAGAACAGATGGAAAATGAGCTTTTGTACAATTATCTCCTTGAAGCCAATAAAGCTCCCAATGGATATTTCACAGGTATCCACTTGTTAGGAACCTATGACCACAAAAATTAAGAGCAAACTGTCATGTCTATATTCTGCATTCCTGAGCACACATGAACCCAGTTTATACTTTATCACTTTAAGAAGACAGAGGAAATGCGGTGTTTGGTTGTGTCAACTTGGAATCAATAGGGTCCTTGGCTTACATGACAGAAAAGAATTTCAGCACCTGCCAATCTGAGACATAAACAGAAATTTATTTAGGAAAGTAGGAAATACACATTCAAGGGAGAATGTGGGCCACTCCAAAGATGAGAAAAGCCCTCTGGAAGTGCTGGAATCTTCTTTATAGGGGACTCTTGTGAGGGGTGGGAAGGAGGTATCTGAGGATGACCTCAGTGCCTTAGTCAAAAGGTGACTCAGAGTGTTCCCGGTCCAGACCTTCATTGTCCTAACAGCAGGTGTCCTTTTAAACTATTCAAGGACAACCAATAATGTTGAGGAGGTTCCTCTCTGGGTGGTACCCAAGGGGATTCCTCTTTGGGTGGTCTCTGTTGTCTGATGAACAAATACCTCCCTGAGGCTGGTCCACAGTGCTCAGGGTCACTTGTAAAGTCCTCAGGGACTTTGGGGTCTAACAGGCCTTGTCATAGGCTTCCATATTAAAGTTACATTTTCCTTGTTCTCCCTCATGTCTCCTTTCTACCTGTTTTATTTCTTCTGTCCTACATCAGTTGGACCTATTCTCCCCATCTCAGCAAGCTTCTTTGAGAGAGGAGTAAGAAGCATTTAGATATGTTGTAAGATAGCACAGTCATTCTAAAGTTTAGGGCTCTGACCACCCTCCCCCTTCATCCAGAGCATAAATACAATCTCTCTTCAGCTTTTGTCTTTTGAGTTATGATATGAAATCAATCAGTTTTGTCAAATATATATAAGTTAATGGACAGCTAATTTCTAAATTCCTGACATTCTTTTCACTCTCCCAATGGACCATCTTGGAAACCTTGGAATTCCAAACATGGCACACAGGAAATGCATCTCAAGGAATCACAAAGACACATATTATGTTATTGAAGGGTTTTTGCTAATACCATTGTTATGGAGGAAGAGCAAACGGAAATTCTGGTCTGGTAAGTAGATTATAAATTTTCTGAGAAGGAAACAATGTTTTATATTACTCTTAGACTTTCCATTTTCCAAAGAAGCAGCAACATTCAGGCTAATTGATAGGAGCCACTGTGGCCTCTAGTAATCTGACCCAGCACTCTTGGACACTTTTAATTAATAACTAAAAACTGAGCAAGTTTTTTTTCTTGTTATTTCCCCAAAATTTATTATAGTGATATTCTGGAAACTCTGATTTTTGAGAGTATACAATTTTAAATTCCCTGAAGCCAGGATATTTGGGTATAATGATCTCATAAAAGGTGCTCAGTACTTCCAATTCTGAACATACTTAATGAACTATTTGGAACTGTAAAACCATAAGACCTCATAAATTGGTAGAAAAACTGTGCAAATGTACAAAATGGACTCAACTTCTCACCTAAAATGAAAGAAATGGCAAATACCAACCGTAGTGGGCTAAGAACCTGAAAGAAGATCTTGCCTAAAGCTTCCTGATAGAGGATTTCTACATTGAAATCTTTGTACATATAGGTCTCCAAGTATGTTTTCACAACAGAACTTTGGGAACAATAAGGAAAAAAATAGGTTGCATCCCCTGTTCTCAAGAAGATAACAATTGGGGTGGTGAGACCTAACATAAGGGGACAGGGTGCTAATCTCAATGAAAGTCTGATGGCATGTAAAGATGAGGTTGGTAAAGTATAAATGCCACAGCCAAGCCAGGCGTGGTGGCGCACGCCTGTAATCCCAGTACTTGGGAGGCTGAGACAGGAGGATTGTAGGTTATAGGCTAGCCTCAGCAATTTAGCAAAACCCTTAGCAACTTAGCAAGACCCTGCCTCGAAATAAAAAATAAAATGGAGGTGGGATGTAGCTTGAAGGTAGAATGCCCCTGAGTTCGATCCCCTGTACCAAGAAGAAGAAGAAAAATGTCACAGGCACTCAGCTGGGCAAGAGGCCAGCCATCTAAGGAGGGGCAGAACCCAGAGGAAGGCTTGGAGTGCTAAGGAGAAAATCATCCATTCTGAGGTAGGATAGAAGAAATAAACAATAGAGGTAGAAAGGAGATGGAAAGGAAGGAGAAGTAAAATATGACTTTAACAAAAGCCTGGTGCTAAAGTTCCTCATGCCCTTATTCCCCAAACCAGTTCCCTTTCCCAGCAGGACTCTTGTTCCCAAATTCCTTGTAAATCTGTAAATCTTAAAGTTAAATAATAACAACAACAATAGCCATATGCTTTGTTAACAAGACAGATACCATATCTTGAGAAAACTATATTTTAGGGGAATTTCCAGTTTATCTGTTGATCAGATAATGGAGACCACAGTCAACCAAAGGATCCTGATAATGAACAGACCACCATCAACTGACCTGTGATCACAGACTGCTGTCCTCCTCACATACATTACCATACCACTCTTCACCAAGTTTTCTTTAAGAGTGCCATGAACCCCCCAAAAGGTGTCTCTCACTCTGGAAATGGCCTGCATTCTCCCTTGAATTTTTTTTCTTACTTCCCTAAATAAACTGTCATCTATGTCTCTGATTGATGTGTGCTGAAATTCTTTTCCGTCATGTAAGCCAAGGACCCTGCAGGTCTTGAGTTGCATTCCCCTCTCCCCCCACTGGAAACTCCTCTGAACCCTTCATGGAATCGGCCCTTCTTCTGTGACATCTCTACTTGATAGAGAACATTGAGGGAGACTTTATTCAGGACTGTTGTAATAGGTCTAAAGATCCCTGTAAAGGGGTTTTGCAGTGGGAGAAAGATGGAGCTCAACTCTGAATATAAGGAGAAGTGGGGATTTCTGGCCAAGGAGAAGCTGGGGACGAGTGGATGGAAATTCCTAAGAGGAAGCCTCAGGTCTCAGCAGGATTCTAGCTGAACCAACCTAACAGGGTACTTGCAGACAGACCAGGAACACAGACGCTACCTGGGACTGGTACAGGAAGAGGATTCCATCAGATACCAAGGGTGGTCAGCTATCAAGGCCCAGGGATTCTAGACAAATCGACTTAGCAGGGCTCTGGTTAAAATTGGACACTGCAGAGCTGAACTCCAAATCCCCAAAGCCAGGGTCTCGTTGAGAAGAGAGTTCAGAGGAGCCTGGCTAGAGTTTGGTCAAGGAGACACTTGTCAGATATCAGGAATGAATGAATGCAGCTCTTCAGGAAGCTGGGGAGGAAATGGATTCAGTAGGAGTGGGTAGGGGCCAGACACAGCCAGCCTGAGGCTGAGGGTAGACACTTCTGTCTACAGATATTGGGGCATGACAAGGACGTGTTTGAGCTGGGAAATAAGCAAACTACAAGCTGGGAGAAATGTTTCTACACACGTATCAGATAAAAGACTGCTTTCCCAGATACGTAATGAATTCCTATAACTCAATAATAAAAAGACAAACAATGCAATTTATTTTAATGAGAAAAAAACAGGAACTGGCACAGAACGCAAGAAATATAGAGACAGAAAGAGAGAAACGGCCAGTGGTCACATGAAAAAAGTGTTCATCATCATTCATTATTAGGGAGATGCAAATAAAAAAGATAATGAGATGTCACTAAATACAGAAAGAATGGCTGAAATGAGTAAGACCGAGTGTTGGGGAAGTAACTGTACTCCTCCGACATTGCTGTTGGTAAAGAAAAACCACTTTGGAAAATAGTTTGGTTATTTCTTATAAAATTAAATGTACATTTATCTTGCAACCCAGGTATTTTACTCCTGGGAATTCACCCCATCCCACCCCCCAGAAAAGGAAGGAAGGAAGGAAGGGAAGAGACATAATATATGTCCAGAAAAAAAAATGTGTACATAAATGTTTATGGCAGTTTTACTAATAATACCCCAAAACTAGAAACAAACAAAATTTCCATTAATAGGAAAATGGATATTGATGAGCTTTCTACTTAATAGAATATGCATAATAAAAAGGAACAACCCCCTGCACAACAGAGAAGAATCTCAAAGATAGCATGTTTAGAAAAAGAAACCTAGAGTAGGCAGTTACTGATACTGTCCAATAGTTCAGTGCTGCCTCAAGTACTTGGCCCTTTCTACCTCTCTACCACCCTTACCATCCTCTCATCTTCACGGTCACAACATGGCTACTGCAGCACCACACATCACATCCATGTAAAAGGCGGGAGAAAGGAGAGAAGGGCAGTACCAGCTCCATCTGTTCACTTCTCATCAGGCTACTACTCACATATTTTTTACCCAAACTAGGTCACACAGCAATCCTTATAAAAGCCAGAATTAAGAATTACTCATCTCAATTCAGACCGATTTTGATTTCTCTTCTTAGGGCTGGGAGATGCTGCTGCTCAAAACACAATCAGAGTTCTTTCAGCAAAGCAGAAAGAAGGATGGATATCACACAGACAACTAACAGTATCAATCGCACAACTCCAAATTGGAAACAAATCAGCCCAAATCCCTTGGGCATGACAGGAAGTGTTTGAACTGGGACAATTGGCCTAAGTCACGTTACAGGAACTCACAAGAAGTCAAGGTGCCTCTCTCAGGCAGAGACTAAGAAATTCACCACCAAAACTAAGAAATTCAATACCAAATGAAGAAAAGACGCCGGGCGTGGTAGCTCACGCTTGTAATCCCAGTACTTGGGAGGCAGAGACCAGAGGATCCGGGTTCGCGGCCAGCCTCAGCTACTTAGTGAGGCCCTCTGCAACCTCGTGAGACCCGGTTTCAGAATAAAGTATAAAAATAGGGCCGGGGGTGTAGCGCGGAGGTAGAAAGCCCCTGGATTCAATCCCCAGTAGTGCAAAAAAAAAAGAAGAAGAAGAAAAGACTAAGAAATTCAATACCAAAAGAAGAAAACAAGTGGCATGGCCAAATAAGATTATTTTGAAATAGTGGGTGAGAACTGAGAAGCAAAATGGAGATGTTGGCATTGAGAAACAAGTCATATTAAAGAATTTAAAGAAGAGAAAACAAGGGTGTATTAGCTTGGGTTGCCCTAACAAAAAAATCCATGGATTGGGAGGCTTACACGTTAGGATTTAAGTTCTCAGTTCCGGAGGCTGCAAGTTCAACATCAAGGTGCTGATCAGTGTGGTTCTTGGTGAGAGAGCTCTTCCTCCTGGCAGCCAGCCGCCTTCTTGCTCTGCCCTACATGGTGGGGAAAGCGAACAGTGGTGTTGCTTCCTTTTCTCATAGGGTAGCAGCCCCTTCACATCAGGGCCTCCTCTTATGGCCTCATGTCACCTCTGTCACCTCCTCACCGGCCCCGTCTCCAAATACAATCACATCAGGGGTTAAGACTTCAATATATGATTTTTTTTTTTTTTGCGGTACTGGGGATTGAACCCAGAGGCATTCTACCTCCGAGCTACATCGCCAGCCCTATTTTTTATTCTTTATTTTGAAACAGGGTCTCACTAAGTTGCGGAGGGCCTCACTAAGTAGTTGAGACTGGCCACAAACCCGCAATCCTCTTGTCTCAGCTTCCCAAGTGCTGGGATTACAAGCATGTGCCACCACGCCCGGCCAATATATGAATTTAGAAGGGGCATAAACATCAGGTCTATAACAATGAGTAAGCAATAAACTATTTAGAAGGCTGTGTCCCATTTCAAATGAATCCATGGCCGTGGACATCAGGACACTCTCCAAAAGGAACCCTTAATTCTGCAGAGAAAACGAACATGGCGGCAGAGCTCCGGGTGGAACAAACCCAGCTCTTGTTTCCCCACTGGCGTCCACAGGCTGCACCTGAGAGATGGTCTTGTTTGTTCCAGACCCTCAGGATGAACATCTCCACCTGGATCAGTCTTCCACACACTGCCACAGGGGAGCTCTCACCGTGGACGGGAGCAGAAGCATTGTTTTCAGACATAATCCAGGGACTGGCATATAGCGGCTGTGATTAAGTTAATGACTAAGTGCTGCTTTAAGATGGCAACTCTCTGAAACCCACATCTCTTGAATGCTATTATTTGGTCCCGTAAATGTTTAGACAACTGGTGGAAGTTTGCCCTGACACTGGCATTAAAAGGCACTCAGAGAGTAGGGTGCACCAACATTCCTAGCGACTTACATCCTCCTTCTGTCTTGTATATGAGAGACTCCAACCTGCTGTTCTAGGGCAAAGCCATCCAGGATTTAATCCCCTCTGCTTCATGAGCTACAGTTTATGTCCCACACAATGAAAGAACATAATTATGTCCACTTCCTTTGCCCTCATGAAAAACAGGGACACATTTTAGCTGAAAGAGGCTTTAACAATATTCTAGGTCAGTAGTGTTGAACTCCCATCAATAAAACCCTGTTTTACAGTGAAATATTTCACAGTTCCAGTAATTAAAAGAGATAAAAGTAGCTCTGCTTGGCTAATGGTCAGGTCCAGGAGATTGTCTCCACTCCCCAGGAAGGCCCGAAGTGCCTTCTCCATAAACACCCTACACCCCAAAAGAGCCTCATCCAGAAACCATCTCCCCGCTCTGTTTCTGAGATTGCTTGAGCCTCTTTGACTCCTTGTGCATCTTGGGAAATTCCTCACTCCTGCCAATCTTCAGAATCAGGAGTCTCGCAGGAAGACTGCACAAAAGAATGAAGACTGGAAATTTTCCCTCTTCACTGCAATAAGCTGTGAAATATGTGTGCCAAAAGAGATGAAGGGAAAAGCAGAACCTGCCTCCTCCAGGGAGGAGATGAACATCGAAAAAACTAAAATAAAATCCATATCAATGGATTATTGGCTAAGACAGGACAGGTGTGAATCTGGGATTGAATCCAGGCAGGTGCCTGACAAAGGGGAGGCAGGAGTAAGAAGCCTGAGACCCTATTCCAAGGTCACGTACCCATCCCTACACACAGGGCTAGAAGTCTAGAAACACCTGCTCAGAGGCTACGGGTCACAGAACACATATTGAAGCCACCACCCAGTGCTAATGGCCACAGTTCTGATGGCTGCAGTCAATCACTAGTAAGAAATAATGCTTCCCAGTAGGACTGACCACAGTGACCCAAACCAAGTCTGTCTTCAGCATTGTCCACCCGCTGGTCCACTCCCCAAACACTACAAACTCTCTCCTACCAAGGAGAGAATCTATCAGATCAACTCACTCCCACTAAGGTGCAGGGCAGTGTGTGAGGCTCCACCTCAAACATCAATTCTAGTGAGGCCAGGGGAAAGAGGGGAAACTTTAAAACAGGTGCAAAAAGCATCTATGCAGACATTGAAGTGGCGACTTCATAGTTCCTCTAGAATCCCAGCCAGAGGAGAGACCCCCTCGCTTAAGGCTGAAGCAGAGCTTGAGAAGCTAGTGGGAAGCAGCCCTAGAAGACGCCGTGCAAGCAGGTCTCTGTGAACCTACAGTTTAACCAACAATTCCACAAACACTTATGAAGCCCCGACTAAATGCACAGCACTTCTGTCAGCCTTGGAGAGACAGAAGTTAAAGAAATCCAAAACCATGGAAAGAAAGAATGAGTGAACAAATTAGTGAAGGAAAAAGAAGGGGAACATATATTGCAAAAGAGGAACCAACTTGGTTTGGCTAGCTATGGCTTCCCAAAGGAGCAATGTTCAAGGACAGTTAGGAATAAAAACTAAAGATTGTCCCAATGGCTAGGGGGGAAAGAGTTTACTTCAGGTCCAAGTGCATGACAGCCAGGAAACTTGGAAGCCTGGGTGGTGTGCCATAGCTCTTCTAGATGCGTTATCCCAGCAGAATGTGGAAGGTGTATTTGGGAGTGGGGGAGCACGCCTGTGTGCAAGAGACTTTGCGAGGAGGCTGACCTGATAATACAAGCGACACGGTAGAAGCCTGACGCTGAGCAGTAGCAGAGGAGATGGCTTAAAGATACACAGAAGACACAAGAGGGAAAGAACGTGATGACCGAGAGTGCATGTGTGGGACAGAAATTAGCACCGTCCCCTGCACGTCTCCATCTTCCCACACACTGAAGTGCTTTTTTCCCTTTCTTGTCACTATCTTCATTTCTACACCATCACTCACCCAGTCCCCAAGCCAGGGACTTGGGAGACATTCTTGATTCTTCTCTTTTCCTTCTCCTGACACTCAATCTGTCAGCAAAGCCTTTGCTGATTTTCTCCTAAACATGTTTACCCTTTCCAACCTTCTTGACAAAGTTGGATTTTTCTCGAGCCTGTGCTCTTAGAAAACAGTGATGCTAAGAAATGCCCTGCTCTTTGGGGTTCCAGGAAATGGCTTATTGCAAAGAACCCCCCTTCCACATATAACTAGATAAGAGTTAAAGATACCTCCCCTTGTTCACCTATGATAAGGTCAGGCACCTTCCCGCCAGCTCCCGTCCTTTGCCCATAAACCATTAGATGAACTGTCTCACCGACCAATTAAAATAAAATGGCTATTGATCTGACTTGGTCAAACTTGAGTTAGGCTTCTTTCCTTCCCCATGTCCCTGAATATTGATCCACACTTGGCCTGAGCAGCTCTGGGCCCTGCTTCATGGCCTCTCCTGAGAACAGGGTAAAATGCTCTGATTCAGCGTCTGACCACACCACCTCCAGTCGTCCATCCCACGTCCCCACCATCAGAACATTCTAGCCTTGTTTACTTCTCCCTATAAAAGAAAAGCTTTTTTAAAAAGGTTTGCCCAGTCTTGGATACACCGGCAGATCTCATGGTCCAGCATTCTTCCTATTACAGTAGACCCCCTTCGCCCCTGTTGTAATGATCCTTTCCAGCAAAGTCTGTCCCTACCTAACCTGGATTTGTTCTGTTTGGCACAGCTTGGGCTAAGCCATCATAAACTCTCTCCCAAGGTGCCATGTTGGGTTTGAAACTCCTAGCCACTTCCATTCTGGCCAATTCCAATTCATACTCCCCACACAAGACTGTAGACATGCGCCCTGCCCACCCCTGCAGCCTCATCTCTCGCCACACTCTCCCTTGCTCTTCCAACTCCTTAAACACAGCACACTCTCTTGCCTTTGGGTCTTTGAACACACCCAAAGCGATCATTAGATCTGTTACACAGATGTTAGAATTATCAGGCAGGGAATTTAAAATAACTATTGTTAATATGTTAAGGGTTGAGATAAAAATAAAAAGCACATAATTTGCAAGATGAGATGGGGACAGTAAGCAGAGAAGTGGGAACTTTCAGGGAGGAAGGAAAAAGAGATGCTACAAATCAAAAACACCAGAACAAGAAAGAAGAATGCCTATCACAAGTTTATCGGTGGATTCAAGAAGGCCAAGAAAGAATCAGTGAACTTGAAGATATGTCGACATAAACATCCCAGACTGACAGGTAAGAGGAAAAAAAAGAGTGAAGAAAGGAGAGTAGAACATTCAAGAACTTGGAACCATATCAAAAGGAGATTAGGAAGAGGGGGAATGAGAAAGAGAGATACATAGATTCAGACATACATAGATCTGTCCAATATATGCTTAAATGGAATACCAGCAGAACAGCAAGAGAAAAGCTCAAAAAATATTTGAATTAATAATGGCTGAGAACTTTCCAAAATTAACAAGAGATCCCAAATCACAGATCCAGGAGGTTCTGAGAACACTAAACAAAATGAATACCAAAAAAATAATAATAACTACACGGGCATATCTTATGCAAACTGCAGAAAAGCAAGACAGAGAGAAAATATTGAAAGAAGGCAGAAGGGAAACCACTGTATCTATATAGGAATAAGGACAAGAATTACATGCAAGCAAGAAGAAAATGGAATGAAATATTTCAAGTATCGAGAGAGAAAAAATCCTGCCAACATAGAATGCTCCATCCAACAAAACTGACCTTCAAAAGTGCAGAAGATGCATTGCAGACAGAATTGTGAAGTGCTGTAACACCTGTGGAAAAGAGACTGGCATTTTCTCAAGAAGTTAAACATAGAATTACCAGATGACCCATTAGTTCTACTTCTAAGAGAACGTAAAATAGGGGCTTAAACAGATACCTGTATACAAGAGTCATGGGAACATTGTTCACAATAGCCAAAAGGAAACAAATCAAATGTACATTAAGAGATGAATGATAAACAAACTGTAAGATATACTTAAAATGGAATATTATTCAGTCTTAAAAAGGAGGAAATTCTGATACCTACTACAACACGGGTGAACCTTGAAAACTATGCTAAGTCAAATAAGCTGATAGCAAAAGAACAAATATTATGAATAATATCACTACACACCTTTTAGAAGATCTAACAAAAAAAAAACCCGACAATACCAATTGTTGCCAAGAATTCAGAATAAGAAGAACTTTTATTCATTGCTGTTGGGAACTCCAAATTATACATGATACAAAGATAGATGGTTCTAGGGCTGAGGCAGGACATTATCCAGGAGCACAGCATTTCTTGTAGTGCCAGAAAATAAGGAAGTACTCACAGAACCGAATGGTGGGGGCAAGCCAAAGGACACAGAAGCCAGCCTGAAAGAAACACCAAGAGCCAAAGCAGGAGCAATGTAAATAGCAACATTAAAAAATGGAGTTTTGTATTATAAACCCAATATGTAAAATATTCATGAGTCCAGACCTATAGAAAGGAAGGAAGGAAGGAAGGAAGGAAGGAAGGAAGGAAGGAAGGAAGGAAGGAAGGAAAGAAGGAAGGAAGGAAGGAAGGAAAAGAAAAGAGATGATTCTAAATCACTGAAACTGATCACCCCCTTCAGGGAATTGGAGCCCAACTCCCCTCTCCTTGGTGTGAGCTGCCTGGTACAGTGTCTTCCCTCCAAAGAGTTCAGTATGGAAAGGAAGAGAACAAGAAGAACTTTATAATGGAGAAACCTGGCAAAGACTACCTGAGGCGGGTGACAAACAGTGCTAATTCATGTCACTAATGTGTACCTTCCACGTAATGTAATAACAAAGGCACTCTATTTTTTTTATTTTTATTCTTGGAACTAGGGATTGAACCCAAGGGCATTCTAACTCCGAGTTACACCCCCAGTCCTATTTTTTATTCTTTATTTTTGAAACAGGGTCTCACTAAGTTGCGGAGGGCCTCACTAAGTAGCTGAGGCTGGCCGCGAACCCAGATCCTCCTGTCTCAGCCTCCCAAGTACTGGGATTACAAGTGTGTGCTAGTACACCAGGCTACAAAGGCACTTTACCTCTGCAATCTTCCTCCCCAAATCCCATAACCCCAGTCTAATCATGAGACAGACATCAGACCAATTCCCATTGAAGGTGATTGTGCTAACCATTGGCCACAATTCCTCAAGACTGTCAAGGTCATAAAAAACAAGTATAAGAAACTGTCACAGTCAAGAGGCGCCTAAGGAGACGTGACAACTAAATGTAATGTGATGTTCTGGATGGGAGCCTCGAAAAGAAAAAGGCGACTAAAGAGAAACATGGAACCAACCTAGGTGCCCCGGCAGCAGGTGAATGGATAAAAAAATGTGGCCTATACACACAATGGAATTCTACTCAGCCACTAAGAACAAGAAAATTATGTCATTAGCAGGAAAATAGAAGGAACTAGAGAATAGTATGCTAAGTGATATCAGCCAATCTCAGAAAGTTAAAAGTCACAAGTTTTCTCTCTTATGTGGAAGCTAGAGAGAAAATAGGAAACAAAAGGGACCATAGATAATTGAGGAAAGAGACCAGTAGAATAGTGGAAGGGGATGCCACGGAAGGTCGCTGCTATCTGCAGCTTTCAAATAACTACTCCGTGGTTCCTGCCATGGAAGGTCGCTGCCCAGACAGCTTCCAAAATTCCATGGTTCCAGCCACAGAAGGTCACTACACCAGGCAGCTTCTGATCAATATCTTCTCGCATGAAACAACACGAAGTCTGATATAGCAATTTGCAAAATAATTACATTTAATAATTGGGGGATCGGGGAGGAGATAGAGATGACAAATTCTCCTGGCCTTCTATAGCCAGGGCTTTATTTTTATAGAAACTTTAAAAGTTAATCAAACACAGAAATCAACAATTATCACAGGTTACGGTAAAGGTTAATCCAGCACGGAAATCAGCAATTATCACAGGTTACGTTAAAGAAGGTCAGTGAGGCAGGCATGTGACAAACTTAGGGGAAAGAGGGATTAACCATTACTGGGTGGAGATGACATCAATGACAGCACCTTGAAGATTACACCAGGTCCCTTGGAATGTGTCCGCTTGAGGACGAATCCCACCCAGCCAAATACCAAATACCATGTATCCAAACTAGGCTGGTCCAAGATGATAATCTCAGTGTGCTTCTAAGACAGACCCTCAACAGGGGGATTGGGGGAGGGAGGTGGAGCAGGGGAAAAGAATGGATGAAGGAAACAGTCCAAACAATGCTATGTCCATATATGAAGGTGTCATTTCCAACCTCACTAATATGTACAGGGAGGGTGGGTAACGGGGTAGGATCCCTAGGGAAACACACCACGTGCTATGTGTATGTATGTCTATGTCACTTTGAACCTCTATGATGTATCATTACAATGCACCAATAAAAGTATTTTAAAAAGATAAACTAAGGAAATCTGAAGGAAGTACAAATGTTAGTCAATAATAATATATTGATATTGATTCATTAATTGTGATGAATGTACCAAATAATGTGAGATGTTAACTAATAGGGACAACTATGTGGAGAACATGGGAATTCTCTGTACTCCACAACTTTTCTGCAAATCTAAAACTATTTTTAAACTGTTTTTCTTATTTTTAATAAGAAAAGCTTATTAAATCGAAAAAACTAAAACTATTAGGAATATATTTGTAATATGAAGAATATACTTCAGGCAAAAAAATGACATCATATTTGAGATGGAAAAAATAAAGATGAACAAAAATATAGATAAGTATCTATGTAAACAAACACTAACTCTATACAGAAAAATAGTGTCTAATAGGCATGGGGAACCGAATAGATTTTAAAAGAATAAAGATAACATGTAACTTAGAAGAGTGAAAAATAATAGTGAAATTATTCTAGGATCCTTAATTGTTGATAAACTTTATACTTTGATAAGCTGAGTAGGTAAGTGAAAATAGCTACTGCAAACCCTAAGAGAATAGACAAGAGCATTTCCATCCTACCAGTTTCTCAACATTTTTTCAAGGTCAGAACATTTCTCTTCACCTCACCTACTACCTGCTCCGGTACAAGGCACTGTTAGCGGTCACTCACTTGGCTCATCCCAGCCACCTCCTCCCTGGTCTCCTTGATTCTTCTCTTTCTCTTCTTGAGTCTATGTTCAACAGAGGAGCTAGAATGTTCCTGTCCAAATATAAGTCAGATCTTGGGGCTCTGCTCACAGTTCTGCAATGACTTCGCTTCTTATTCAAAAAGCTGAAATTATCAAAATGATTGCCAAACCCTGTGTTTACTGCCCTCCCCCCAGAGACTGTGATAATCTCTCCCTCCCTCCATTGCTCACACGGGCCCCTAACGTGCCAGCTCCACTCTCAGCTCAGCCTTGGCACGCCCCTCCCAGTATCTGCATGGCTCGGTCCTTGGTTTATTAAAATATGCAGCATCCCTCACTACCCTGTTTAAAATGAAACCCCCTCAGCAAAATACACTATTATCTTTCCCTGGTTATCTTCTCTCTATTACCAAATAACTTACCACATAATTTAGAGAAACTTTGTTCTCTAAGATCAGAGACTATCAGGAACTTTGTTATTTGGAATTCTATCGGTAGGAAACATTCTATTCTTGGCTCGGGACCTAAGTCTCTCTGACACAGAGCATCATTCTTGATTCATAGTTCAGGTGCAAAGCTTCAGAGAGAGGGTTTTTTGGACTCACCATCTCATGTCTGTCTTAACTTTGTGGGTTTAGAGGAAATAAGACCTTGGGTTAGCCCTTCTTCTCTTACAGATGTGATCTCTCCCACACACATACCCATTAGCCTTCCAACTTTTCTGCCATGAGTTGAGGTAACACGAGGCCCTCACCTGATGTGGCCCCCTGGTCTTGGATTTCTAGCCTCCAAAACCATAAGCCCAAATAGACCTCTTTTCTTTATAAATGATCCAGCCTCAAGAAATTTGTTATAGCAACACAAAATGGACTACAATAACAAGAAACTTCTAAGGTACTGATGTTCATCCTATTATTCTTTAATCTGTACATAAATGTTCTCTTATACTATTATGGTGACATATTGATTGTATAAGTAAGCTACATCCTGAAGAGGATGTCTTCATACAATATACAATGTCCAGATTAGCAGAAGCATTTCTCCGAAGTAGATATATAAATACATGGTGGCCTATCAAAAGTTTCTGCTGAGTTCATGGAATGTCTATCCCTCCCACACAGCAATGCTTTCTTCCTCTGCTGACATCGTCTGACCATGAGTGGCCAAATCAAACCATTCCATTTGGCTTGCAAGGATGACAATGTCTTCAGTGGGTGGCAGCGCTCCTCCTGACGCAGGTGACAAGGCTGTAACTTGGCGCCACCACCTCACTCCCGCACCATCGCGTCCTTGCCAGATGTTTCCGCCAGATTGATAAGGCATCCATGTCTTGTCTCATATTTCTTTAGTAGTCATTATCCAGAGCTGTCTGCTTTTTGAGAAAATAATCTCTGTCATTAAGACCCCAGACACTGCATACTTATTACACACAAAAGTGTCTCCAAGATAAATGAGCCACGTTTGGGATTTTTTTCTGCGACTGGTTTATTGAGCCTAGGTGAGCGATAGTGGCAACACAATAGGGCAATCTTTTAAACGAGTCACTGATTTCGGAGCATCTGTTGGCTTCCAGTCAGAATTCATCATTTGCCATCCTAGCCTCGTTTATATTTCTTCATGTTTTCATCAACGCTGGCTGACATGGTTCAAATAGAGAATGCCAGGGGGCTTCTCTCCCCTGTGAACTAAAAAGCTATTCTCCTTCAAGAAAAACATTGAAATTTTACTAAGTGTTTTAACATTGTGATTCTTTATGAAAACTTTCCCTGGGTCCCCCTGTTCTCTGGCTGCAGTTATTTAGAAACCCTGTTGATAGAATAGAATTAGGTCCTTTTCAGCAGTATTTATTAGTATAGCAGTAATTATTACCATGGCTGTGTACTCGATAGTTGCCATCTAGCTTACCTACCTTCATCATTTCATTTACTCTTTACAACAATCCTGTACGTTTTGTTTTTGTTTTTTGTTTTTTGGTTTTTTTGCAGTACCGAGGATTGAACCCAGGGGCGTTCTACCTCCGCGCTACACCCCCGGCCCTATTTTTTTTTATACTTTATTTTGAAACCGGGTCTCATGAAGTTGCAGAGGGCCTCACTAAGTAGAGGGAGAGAGAGAGAGAGAGAGAGAGCTGAGGCTGGCCGCGAACCTGGATCCTCTGGTCTCCGCCTCCCAAAGTACTGGGATTACAGCGTGCGCCACCATGCCTGGCGCAATCCTGTACATTTAATGTCCTGATCCACATCTGAGGGTGAAGAATAGTGCCTGAGAGAGGCTGGGTGACTTAGTCAAGGGCTCAAACCTGAGTCAGGATTTGGACCAAGTCTATCTGATCTGAAGCCTGCATATCGTCCACTGCACCAGGCCACAGCATTGACATTCAGTTATGGAGCCTTTGTCTCCCTATACAGAAACAAGACTCTACCTTCATCCTCCACTTTTGCAGTCATAGGATATTCTCAAGCATGAGGCATTCTGGGACTTCTAAATTATGAGTGAGAGAGAATGGAGAGGAAACCAGGACCAAGCTGGACCAGACCAGTTCCCCAGGGGAAAAATGGGGGATTTAGAGAACAAACAGGGAAGGTGAAGAGCCTGGTATTAGGAATGGACCTAGTCCGCGAGAAGCTCTCGGGGTATCTGCCTCTGACTATGGACTGAAGCTGCTGCTCACCTCTTCTGGTCAGAGCTGGCTCAGGAAGTAAGGCAGGACGAAAGCCATAGATGCAGGACACCTGTCGCTTGAGCAGGAGTGTGAGGGGGGCTGGCTTTTGGTGGGAGCAGACGGGGCCATTCAGTTTGACATCATGGAGGAGGAAAGTCTTTAAAATTGAGTGAGTAAAAAAAAAAAACCACTTCAAAAGGCAATAGGATAGGCCTTGAGGGGACCTTATTCTCCCACCAAAACCAGCACAGTGGTACACACCTGTAATCCCAGTACTTGGGAAACTGAAACAGGAGAATCAAAGGTTTGAGGCCAGCCTCAGCAACTTAGCAAGACTGTTTCAAATTTAAAAAAAAATAGACATAAAAAGGGCTGGGGATGTAGCTCAGTGGTAGGGTGCCCCTAAGCTCAATCCCTAATACCACAAAATAATAATAATAACAATGATAATAAATAATAATGATGATGATGATGTCCTTCCCTCCTCGGTATAGGAAGCAATGAAGACCTCCTCCGGCTTCATGTCAGGCCCCAGCAGTTCACAGTGCAGGTTTCAGGAGAATGTAGTGCCAATTCCAAAGTAACCAGCTGCTCTCAGAATTATCTGAATGCACAGAAACATCCTAGGCAGCACACCTCTCCATTGACTCCCTCCATCCTTCCCATCCCTACCTGTACCCCCAAATATGTCAGAGGTATTCATGAAAATCATATTTGTAATTCTGATGTGATATAAATCCTTAGCCTGGAAACAAAGATATAATATTATCATATTATCAACATAATATTAACATGTTGTAAATATTAATACTTCAAAAGACCATCTGGAGGATGTTCCCTTGAATGCTCCGACAGTCACAACCACTGTAACCTTGTCGCTTTTGTGCCTTCAAAAGTTCTTTCACTTAACTCTCACATTTCATGAGTACTCCGCCATTTACCCACCATACCCTGGGAATTGGTTTAGTTGTTTCCTGTTTAAAGATAAGAAAAACCAGCTCCAGAAATATTGATTGAGTTGCCCAAGGTTATGCAAGCAGAAAGATCAAGGCTGGCTGGAAATCCCAGTTCCATGACTCTGTAGCTTGAGTCCTGCTATTTCTACCCCACCATATGACTTCCACCCCATGAGAATCTCCCTCCTTGGCAAAAGCCTGCTTCTGCCCCACTGCAAGGCTACCCTTCAAGATGTGGCTGCTTGCAATCAGCCACCACCATCTTCCAACTTTGGTGCAACTGTACAACCTTGTTTTGGGAGAAACAAAAACACTAATAAAGTCCCATGGGTTGGTTGAGACCGAAATGGAATGTGTAAGCCATTGGAGTTTCCATGGGGCCTCAGAAAGAAGGGTCCTCGATTTCAATTGTGGCACATTCATTCTGAGATCACACTCGCCCAGCCTGATGTGTCATTCCTTTTTAATCCCCACATAAATCACAATGTCACAAACCACAGAAGCTGTGAAATTCCGAGCCTGCCATGGAAATAGAACTCCTGGTGCATGTCAAAAGAAACCGGCCAAATCCAGCAGAACTTCCACAGGAAGCTTTGTGTTTCTCAGCCCATTGTTTCCACCTCCACATCAACTACCACGAACCTAACATTATAGGGTAATGGTTACTTCTTCTATTCCTTAAAGGTACTTCATTTTTCTATATGTGCATAATTTCAGGTGAATTTCTCTATTCAAGACTGTTTATTCAAGAGTCTCCTTCTTTAACATGCATCAAAGTATAAAATTTGTCATTTTTGCCATGAGCATACCATAAAATCTATTGTCTGTTTCTATGACTTCTGTCTTTTCCTTTCTACTTTATAAATAAGATGAATTTTTCCTAGAAATATCATTGGGGTTTGTTATGGTTAGATATAGTGTCCCTTGAAGAGCTCATGCATTAATTTTCAGAGTTGATCAAGTCAGAACAGTTGTAATCTCATCATGAATAAATCCATTACAATGGATTTACTGGGTGGTAACCTAGGAAGCTGGAATGTGGCTAGAGAAGGTGAGTTCCTAGAGGTGTGGCCTTAGGGACTGTGCTTTTGTCTTCGAATCCCCTTACTTGCTTTCTGGCTTCTAGCCTCCATGATGTGAGAAACAGAACCCTTGCTCTCACCCTCCCTCTGCTTCCCATCGCCATGCTCTAAGCTCTGCAGACCCAGCCTGACATGGACTGAACCCAGAAATCCCCAACAACTATGAGCAAATAAATCTTCCTCTAAGTTGTGTGGCCAGTTGTTTTGGATTACATCAGGGAGAATGATGACTGAGACAGGATTAGATCAGGAACACAGTTCATAATTTCATATCTTTGGATAAGGAAAAAAATCTAAGATGGGGACATGAAGATATTTCTCCTCTCATTAAGGCAAGCCGGCTTGGAGTGGGGGAAGGAGATGACTGATTTACAAGGTATATGCCAAGGTTCTATCTCCTAGGCAGCTGAGAGCAGTTTGTCCTCAGTACACACCCAAGACCTCAGCCACACTTATCTCAATTAGTTATGAATGGGTCACTTATATGTGGCTTTTGCCTTATCAGGAGCAGTTCTGGCACCAGACATGGGTCTTAGCCTGAAAGCAACCCTACAGCTTTCAATGATTGATTGCCCAAAGGTACTGATTCTGAGATGAGAGCCTAGGTCTCTCTGTAACTATTGTGAGAGATGCTCAGGGTAAATCATCATTTCTGCCATGCCTTTTATTTACAAAATAGTTTGAAACCAAATAGAATCTTTATTCCCATCACCATAGGACATGCGTTGTTTACTTTCATTTACAGAAAAAGGAAATGTCCTTTACATCTCACAGAGAAAGGAAAATGGAAACCCAGCAGGGCGAAGTGGTTTTCAAAGCCCGGACTGGAGCTTAGATTAGACCCAGTTGCTCTCCTGCGCACTCATTTGTTGACCAATATTCTAGTTGCTTGGTGTTCTCGGAAGCCGCTCAAAATCATAGCAGCCTCAGAGGTGGAGGAAAAGGTAACCAGCCAATTCCCAGGTGAAAAAAGGTACCTTCTTGCCCTCTCCTGATTCTACAGACAAGGTACTTGTGGCCCAGACAGGAGGAAAGGGACCGCAGCAGAGGGTAAATGCCACCTGTACCCACCTTAGTGAGTAGAGTGGGACCCCTGTAACAAAAGACAGATTAACAAGAGAAAATCACACACACTTATGTCAAAGAAACCTCAATGAACAGTCACCCAACACAGCAGCTGAGCGCTCAGACTTACACAGCACCTTCAACAAAGGACAATAAATCTATGGCGAAATGACAGGACCAAGGAAAGCAGTTTTAGGCTTCCATGGGTGGGAAATGTGGGAATGTGAACATATGGGAGGAAACTAATGGAGTAAGGCTTGTTTGCAGATTCCTCTGATGCTGTCCAGGCTGCTAAGAACCTAGAGTTGTCTCCAGTAAAGGAGAATTTGTATCCTGTCATTAGATAGACAAGGGAAGGTCAATAGGAAGACTTGTGTGTGTGTGTGTGTGTGTGTGTGTGTGTGTGTGTGTTTGTACTAGGGATTGAACCGAGGGGTGTTCTACATCTGAGCTATAACCCCAGCCCTGTATTATTTTTTTACTTTGAAACAGGGTCTCACTAAGTTGCTGAGGGCCTCACTAAGTTGCTATGTCTGGCCATGAACCTGTGATTCTTCTGTCTCAGCCTCCCAAGTACTTGGATTACAGGCGTGCACCACCACGTCCAGTGGAAGAGTTATTTGTTTGCTGCTTCTTAATTGCCTTTAATGCAAAAATAACTTTTATGCCAAAGAGGCATATTTTGGAGTGACATATTCTGGTTTCCTTCAGGCTTATGGCAGCTTCTCTGGCCTAGGATTCCTAAGTCTTTCCCAAAGTAGACATCCCTGGCATCACAGCAGGGCTGGCCCAGGCCTGGGGTGCCTTCTTGAGGAAGTTTGGGTAATAGTTAGAATAACCATACATCCTAGTAAAGACTGTACATCCGTTGGCCCTGCATTGGTATTAATAGTGTCCTTCACTCTCAAAAGTGAATACTGTCAGCCAGGCATGGTGGCACACTCCTACAATCCCAGTACTTGGGAGGCTGAGACAGGAGGATTGCAGGTTCAAGGCCAGCCTCAGCAACTGAGTGAGATCCTGTTTCAAAATAAAAAAATTAAAGGGCTGAGGGTATAGCTCAGAGGTAGAATGCCCCTGGGTTCAAATCTCCAGGGTCAAAAGAAAAGTGAATATTGTCAAAATATGTGGACAATATATTAAACAGCCACCCTGATAATTGCAGAGACACTAATTCTACTGGGTTACCCTACAAGAGATTCAAATTCTTTAAGCCATTATAAGAAACCTGAAAGGCCATTCACTGTAACTAAAAAATATATATATAAAATGTTCTGCTTCATGAACTCAACATATATTTATAAGGCATAGTGTTTAACCTTACAGTGAATATGAAGATGTGTGAGACTCTATCTCTACCCTTTCTATGAGTTTAGCAACATTTATCCTAACTCTTTTTGTGTGTGTGTGTCGTACTGGGAATTGAACCCAGGGGCATTCTACCTCTGAGCTACACCCCCAGCCCTATTTTTTATTCTTTATTTTGAAACAGAGTCTCACTAAGTTATGGAGGTCCTCGCTAAGCAGCTGAGGCTGGCTGGGAACCTTCAATCCTCCTGTCTCAGCCTCCCAAGTACTGGGATTACAGGCATGTGCCACCACACCCGGCTCTTATCCTAACTCTTAAAAGCTGTCTCAAGTCTGTCCTTCCTGACTATTCAAATCCAAGTCCCTATGAGTTTATTTTTCATTATTAAACTCTGAATTCCCATATTTCTGCTCGTGTGGCCTGATTTCTGCTATTCCTGTCTTGCCCTGCCTTAATATGATAGGGATCCTTCAAGATGGTTCCTGATGATCCTGGTCTCCTAGGATCACACTCTTGCACAGTCCTCTCCCTTTCAGTGTTCATTTTCTAAGAAAAATGAGCAGAGGTAATGGGCTAGAATTGGGGAAGTTAGGGTATAGAAAGACTGGCTTCCATCCTGGCTGCCCTTTCTTGCTCTCATTTGCTTATTCTTAGGGAAGGCGTCTGCCCTGTGGAGAAGCCCAGGCAGCAAGGTACTGAAGGAGCTCTTTAACCAGCAAGAAACAGGCCCTCAGTTCAACCATTTGCAAGAAAATGAATCTGCCAACAATTCCAGGAATGAGCTTGGCAGCAGATCATCCTTCAATCGAGCCTTCAGAGAAACTGCAGCCCCAGCTGACACCTAGATTGTGATTTCTGGGGAGACCCGGAGGCAGAGACACCCAGCTAAGCTGCACCCAGACTCCTGGCCCATAGAAACAGTGAGATAAGAAATGTTCTTTGTTTTAAGACACTGAGTTTTGGGGTAACTTTATGCAGCAGTAGATAGCTGGTACACTTGATTCTTGTCTAGTGCTATAGCAGACATGAGCTGCTTAGCATCCCAGCCCTGGCCTTGTTCCACTCTCAGTATAGGCTGATAAAACTTGACAGGCCTACTCTGGCCTTCAAAAACACCGAAGATGACCAAGGAAACTTCCATTGCATCGCAAACTAGTGACCAAACCCCTCCCAGTTTCTTGTTGTCTCAAGATTCTGATGCCAGTTCCTGGGCCGAGTCCAGCTTCCAGGGCTAGTGGAACCACGTGGTAAGTGCCAGGATTTCCTAAGGTCCTTCTCTTCCCTATTTTACTCTTACAAAGAGTTAGATCTTAAACCCATCTTTTCTGTTCTAATCATTCTGAAGGAAGATGGATAGCTAATTATCTTGCAGAATCAATCCACGGAGTTTCAGTTTTAGTTCCCAGCAGCTTTTGAATGCTTTTTCATGACAGTAAATAAATGACTGAGAGAGTTGCTTGCACATTTCTACAGTACTGCAGTAAATAAAATATACAAAACCAAGTACCTTAGGAGGATACCATTGTTTCTATTCAGGAGCTAATGCTGCTTTTAAAATATAAATAAATAAGCCAGAGCACTTGTACAAGGAGAAAACCATGAGCTGCAAAGAGACCAAAAGACCCAGGCAATTACGCTGCTGGAACTTCAGTGTGGGAAGGTTTCATAATACAGACAAGGCCAACTTCTATGATGAATGGTGCATCTCATCCTTACATAGTTGGAAATAAATCTCATTGCACCCCGAACTCAGCCTCCTTAGACAGAGATCAGAGCACAGAATACTCTCCAAGAGGGCACAAGGAGTATAGCTTTTTATTCTCTTATGTAAGAGCAGAATTACACAGAAACAAAATAAAATTCCTTTTTGTGAAATGAATGTCTTTTACCTAACAATCATACATCATTCTAAATACTAAGGTTTCATCTCAGGGTCAGAAATGGAAAGCCACCTTCAAGACTGAGAAGAGAAGAACTCTAAAACTGGTATGAAACAGAAATTTCCCATGCTCTGCGCTGTATTCCCATGAGATAACGAAGGTAACTCTGCCCTTAACTCGGTGGTTACTTTGTGACCTTTACCAGACATTATGTGCTTGTGTTTTATAGCAGCACAAAAGGTAACTGAGTCAGCCTGGTAATGCTCAGGCTGATCCTTCTGGAACTCAGGGCAGAGCAAGGTGGAGGCAGACAACTCCAAGAAGCAAGACCATTCCTGCAACAGATACAGATGAGCCACTCATCTCAAACACTGCTCTGCAGGATCTGAGACTGAAAGGAGGCAGGGCAAAACAGAACCCAAGCCTCAGAACATTCCAACGTCCCATCCTTAGGAAAATGAAAGGAAGAAAGCAGACTTGAGCCCTCCGGCCCCTGAGCGCCTGCCTCTGAGATATCCCATTAGATTCCTATGTTGGGAAAGGTCAGAAGGTCCAACAAAGATGGCGCTTGATGTTCCTTCAAAGGGAGGTCTTTTCCCACCCAACCAAGGCTTGCTATGCCTTGGAAACCATTTATTACCTGTGTTTTCGGTCAGCAAATCTGTATTGGCCAGAAGAACAGAACCAATAGCATACTTGTAATTATAAGAGGGGATTTATTAGATTGACTTGTATGATCAGAGACCAGACAGTCGTACAATGGCCGTCTGCAAGCCCAGAGCCAAGGAAACTAGTAGCTGCTCAGCCCAAGAAGCTGGAGCCTCAGAACAAGGAGGACCAATGATGCAGCCCAGGCCATAACCAAAGACTCCCTGGAGAGTCGCCATTGCAAGTCTGTGTTCAAAGGCTGAAGAGCCTCGAGTCTGACATCCACAGGTCCTAGCAGCAGGAGAAAGCTCACTCGCTCAGGAAGAGTTGAGCCAGTGCAGACACCAGCTTCCTCCTCCCTCCACTTTGGTTCCATCTGGGTCCCCAGGCTATCGGACAGCACCACCCACATTCAGGGTGGGTCTTTCCCACCCAGTTTGCTGACCTGTGTGCCAACCCTCTCTGGAAACACCCTCACAGACACACCCAGAAGTGTGTTTTACCAATTTCCTAGGTGTCTCTCAATCCAGGCAAGTTGACAACCAGGATGAACCATCACACCTCTTCAAATGTGTCCCCACCATCACCACCACACAGACACGTACTCACATACAGGGCCCACAGGCTGTCTCGGAGCCTGTACGCTTGCCATTCAGAACCACTCGAAATCAAACGCGCATTTTGCACGGCTAGACACATACCAGCCTTCCTTTCTCACTGATGCCAGGCCCGGCAAAGCATGTGAATCACTGCCTCCAATTCCCAACCACCCGATCAGGCTACACTTTTTATTCAATTAATCCCTAAATAGTCCTGTAAGGCAGAAAGGAGCGGTGACTCAGACAGTCAATAAGCCAAAATACACTAAGTCTCTTTTTGTCCCCAGTATTTATGTGTCCTATCATACCCAGAATTAAAAGGCAGACACGTTCTCGCATGCCCCAGGCCACAACTTTCACCATTCAGCGACACGTCCAAGTTCATCCTTAAAAATGATGACTACAAATCAGACACAACTCAGACTCTGATGTGGCTACTGCCATTCCATTCAGAAGTAATCAAATAAGATCAAAATTTGGATGTTCATAGCAGCACAATTCACAGGGGCTAAATTATGGAACCAACCTAGATGTCCATCAATAGATGAATGGATTACAAAATTGTGGGAAATACACACAATGGAATTCTATTCAGCAATAAAGAAGAACAAAATAACAGCATTTGCAAGAAAATGGAAAGATCTGGAGAACATTATGTTAACTGAGATTAGCCAATCACAAAAAAAGAAGGGACATATGTTTTCATTAATATGCGCAACCTAGGGAGTAGTGGAGACACAAAAGGGACTCCAATGACAACGGAGAACCCTCAGTGGTGCAAGGGAAGGGGTACAAGGAAAAGGGAAGGGCAAGAAAGAAGTGAATCTATGGAATTACTGTCATAAACAATGTGTATATATGAGATTATATCAACATTATTCTCAGTGCTACATGTAGGGGGGGGAGGCAGGGGGGAGGGACACCAAGAGCTGTGTGCATGTATGTTAACACCAAACTGATACTCATTGTGATGTGAGACTACAATGCACCAATAAAAACATATTTTTAAAAAAAGAAATAATCAAATAAAGGCCACATGTCAACAATACGATGACCTGGTAGAGAAACAAAATGGCAGCACATCCATTTGGGCATTAGAGGGCAGCACTGCTCAGGGGTTAGGGGCATTGCCTGGAATCAGACACAACTTGTTTGGAGTTGCATCTCTACCACTTCCTCACGGCATGAACTTGGGCAAGGTACTTTGCCTTCCTGAGACCAGCTTCTTCATCTACCAAATGGGGATAGAAAAACCTATCTCTGAGATACACCATTAAATTTCCATGTTTGGAAAGGTAAGAAGGGCCAACAAAGATGGCCCTTGATGTTCCTTCAAAGGGAGGTCTTTTCCCACCCAACCAAGGCTTGCTCTCAGAGCGCGCTCATGAAGACCAAGTGGATGGTGCCCCTGAAATAACAGGCATTTCCTAGCACCTGCAAAGTGCTCAGTGAGCGACTGACACCTTCATCAGCCTTTGATCTTGACAGAATATACATGTCAACAGCAATAACCCTAAGAAGATAACTTCCCTAGATGCTGTAGATGTCACTCTTTATAGCTCACAAGCAGCTTGATGTCACAGAATGCCAGACATCACAGGCTGGAGATCATCTGGATGTATTATTAGTGGTTCTAATGACAGACTCATATGTTAAATATGATACTTTGGAGAACAAATTAATGTGATGGACTCAGTAAATTTTTACAACTTTTCCAAAAGGCATTGAAAATAGCCCTTTAATTGCAAAACCACTTAGGTCCTAAACCTGTAGCTCCTAACCTAACCATCATGTCCTCTTGGATTTTGGTTCATGGTTTAATGGGAAAAAATCAGATTTCTCTTTAGCTTCTTCTACCAAAAATTCTTTCACCTGTCAAAGGGGAAGTTCTTGCCTAAAACTTTTCCTTTACCTCTGGATTTTCTGACCCTGCCTTCTTTTTGCCACCCTACATGATGCAGTCCAGCACACAAGATAATCAAAAGAGAGAAGTACATGTTGCCACCGAAGAAAAAAAAGAAATATAAAGGCACAAACTCCTTTATGTAAAACCATCAGTGGTAAGTGAGCCAGCTGTGTCCTTGTGGTCACTGTGGTCACTGTTAATCCTTTCTTAGCTGTCCTGTAACCTATATATCATTGTGTAAGGTGTGTTTTGTGACTTGAGTGTTATAGATGTTAGGAATTAAGATTGGAAGGAAATAAAATAACTTACGATTGCCTCAGTCATGACACCAAGTGAACCATGAGTACTTCGGTGAATTAAAGCCAATAAAAGTAATGTAGCTTATAAACTTATTCAATAATGTCAATAAATTCTGACATTGTGGAAAGGCACAAATGTGTCTGATCTATGTTAATGGCATACCTCACAAAACTTTGTCTTCATTAGAATTTATTCAGTACCTTAGGAAACAGGCTACCATGTTGGGGATGTATTTTTCTCATTTGAGCCCATGAAACCCTGTGTCTAGGCCAGGGCCAACTATCACTAGCAGCAATCTAAGAAGCTAAATGATAACTTTTATAACTGTCAGCCCCAAATGGCCAGGACTTAATTAACAGCTGACATATTACTTAATTTTTGTCCCTACTTCAAATTTAGGACCAACCAGAGGAAGCCACATATGGCCCTCTAATGAAGCACAGAGAATGCCTTGCTTCTAGTTATCTGCCCCAGTTTTTCTATGTCAAAAGCTTCAAATACATAAAGCTGGCCTTCTTTCCACTACAAAGCTTTTCTGTTTCTCTGCCTGCCTCTGAGTCTGCATAAAAGCAAGTAATCATGGCTGATTCTCTTGTTATAACAAACTCAGAATAAATAGTCTTTGCTTTTCTCACTTGTCTGGTCTTCATTTCCACAGCTATCTTTACAGCCATGCCCTTCATGGTTTCAAAAGCAATGAATATCACTAACAGCTAATCACTGCATGCATCTTCATACTGATACTTTAATAGGATGATAGCTTTTCAAGTTAGCTCAGGGTAGGGTTTCTCCTAGAGAACTTTCTATAGACTCTACAAGTGTATTAATCAGCTTTGCATTACCACAACGAAAGACCTGAGGCAGCTAACTTATAAAGAGAAAAGGTTTATTTAGCTCACAATATGGGAGGTTTAAAATCCAACATCAGTCTACCCCATTGCTTTGGCCTCTGATGAGGGTGACAGATGGTAGCACATCAAACAGGACCAGAGAGAAAAAAGAGTGGGCAGGGCTAGGATTGATCCTAAAAAAAAACTCAGGGGCTAACACCAGAACAACCAACAGGTTGCACATATGTTGGGGGCCATCTTAGCCTATATAATGAGGTCACCATTTCAGACTGGCTTAACCATGTACACAGTACATGCTCAGTGGAAATTGCTTGCACACAGACAAGCTTCCTTGAGCAGATTGGGACTGAAAGCTGGAAATTGATGACCTCCTATTCTCCCTGAAACTTTCACCTGCCACTCCCTGGTCTTAACTTATGTTTGTCACTCCCTGGTCTTAACTTGTGATCTTCTTCCCGTTTGCTTTGTTTGAACCTCTATATAAGAAAGGCCTTGACTACATAAGGCAGGAGAATTTGTCATCTTGGATCTCCTCCCCGACCCCCCCCAATTATTAAACTGTCTCCAAATTATTATATCAGACTTCATGTCAGTATCGTGTGAGAATACTATTGATCAGGAAGCTGCCTGGTGCAGCGACCTTCTGTGGCAGAAACCACGAAACAATCTTAAGGAAGCTGCCTGGTGCGGCAACCTTCCATGGCAGGAACCACAGAATAGTTATTAAGGAGCTGCTTAAAGCAGCAACCATCCGTGGAGGGACTATGGAGCAAACAAGCATCTGCCAGAGCACCCCAATACACATAAGTTACCTCCTACGAGCATGTGCCCAATGACTGAAGGACCTCCCACTAGGCTCCACATCCCAGGAGCGCCACCCTGGAACCAAGCCTTTAACATATGGACCTTTGGGGGACACTCGACATCCACACCATAGCAACCAGTATGCAAGCCAATACAATAGATCCATGGAATAGATCCTTGTCCCAGAGTGGCTCCCAGATTGAGGATCTAAATCAGATCTGGGATGGATATCTTAAGATGCCTCCCTTCCCCCACCCGGATCATATCCAGTTCTCATCTTTGCCTTTGGACTGGCTCTACAGTAATGGTGAACTCTTAAGTATGTACAGGGGACTGTTGTTGTTGCTGTTGCTTGTTTTTATATTTTCATAGCATTCTTTATTATCACATCCTGTTATTAAGCGTGAGGTAGTAGAACAGAGAAATAAGAAGAAATGGATATCCAGAGAGGTGGCACAGCTTGCTCAAGGTCACATGATCATGGCCTGGCATTCCAACAGGGCATTCCATTATCCCAAAAGGCAGGATCACAGGACACATTGCCAGCTGCCATGATTTGTCCCCCAAAAGTTCATGTGCTAGAAGCTTGGTCCCTGACATAATGGTATTTGAAAGGCAGTGAGACTTTTAAGAGGTGGGATCTAGCAGGAGGTGACTAGGTCATGACACCCTCATGAAGGGACCAAGACTCTGTCTGGCAGAGTCAATCAGGTCTCACAGGTGTGCATTCATTCTGAAGACAGTGAGCCTGGCCTCACTAGTCCCTTGCTTCATTCATCTCTCCCCATGTACTTCCACCTTGCAATGCCATCTCCTGTGCAGCCATTGATAGATGCCAGCACCATGCTGCTTGAACTTTCCAGCCACCAGAATTGTGAGCCAAATAAACCTCTTTTCTTTATACACTTCCCAGAATCAGGTATGCTATTATAGCACCACAAAACAGACTGAGACACCAGCCCACATCTTGCTCGTGGAGTCCCTTTGTCCCCAAGGAAAGGCATTCTCTGCCAACTTTACCTGCTCACCTCCCCAAAGAGCCTGGAATAAGTTTCCTTCACAGCCTCTTGCTGCCATGGAGAAGTTGGAAAAGAACATTGCCATGTCATTTCCAGCCAGAAGAAAGTATTAATTATAGCAATCTGCACAAACCAACTTTGGTATTGACAGAAATGTCCTCCTCTAGTACAGGAGAAGTAGCAAGCTAATTCTCACCAGCACCCTTTCAAAGAGCTCCCTGAGTATAGACAGTTGCCTAGGTTTCGCTTCTCCCCACCTGGACATAACCAGGTTCCTTAGCCTCTCTCCAATCGGTTGCATTTCACAACCTCCGGAGGTTCTTCTTTCAACATAGAGCCATTCTTGTGCATTCTTGGCAAAGGGTGACAGTAGCAGGGAATGTGAACATTTTACAATACTTCCATCAGTCTATGATCTGTGTTTTCCTTCTTCGCTTGAACCTCCCGTTTCCATCTCTGCGATCCTCTAGAGCTGCCTCCTTTCCCTTAGCACCATCCTGCACTGAACCCACCTGGTCTTTCATCTTTCCTGTGTACCAAACCGATGCTGGGACGTGAGACTCGTTTCTTATTCTTAAGCTTCACACTCAGTGCAGCATTGAGGTTGATGTGCAACAGCACTGGTGAAAACGCAGTAACAACGAAAGATATTTCCTGTGGTGCTCAGATGAGCCCTAATTACATATTGTCTTGCATTTTGCCCTTTTACTCTTATGGGATTCCTATACCCAAGTGACACTAAACTAAGACACTACCCTATCTTCCATTCATATTAGAGCCCTGTTAGCCCTGACCAAGTCACTGCCCAAAAATTTGTGTTAAATCAGTGTCACTCTTACAGAGTACACCCAGTTCTCAGTATATGGAAAATAAACCTACATGATTTTTTTAAGTTTAAATAAATTATCTCATCACATACATGTCCATTTTCTCATATTGTTTCTAGACAGAAGAATAAATAGTAAGTTTAAATCTTCTCATATATTTAACCCTTACTAACAAGAAATAGCAGCATAATTCTTATTTTATGCAAACATAAATGCAAACATAAATATGTATGCAAACATTTGTTGGAGATTTTAAACATGTTTGAAATGCCCATTTCTACATTTGTAGCACAAATACTATAAAAATTCCTGTCCTTTTTAAAAAGGGGGTGTTAATCATCGAAGTGAGATTTCACTTTGGCAGGGGAATAGATTACTATTTGATGTATTTAAAATGTCAAGATAACATGTTGAATTGGAGTAACCTGAAATTTATGTCACTGCATATGGAATGATAATATTTGTTCTATAACATACATATACACATACATTGCACGTGCTTATTAATGCATAGAAATTGACTTTAACTTTGTAGTTTCGTTTTTTTCTGAAACTTTACCTTGACCAGGAACTCCATTCTATAAGGAGAAAAAACTAATTGAAAAATTAATAATCTCTTAATGGAATGTTCAGGTATCTCTGAGCTGGCATGACTTCCTTTCTTTTTGCCTCATGGATTCTACTAGCCCATTGACCATTGGTCTAAACCAAGGTTGACAAAAGTTTTCTGTAAGTGACTAGATCTTAAATATTTTAGGCTTTTTTGAATGAAAATATTTTGCAATGGTGCAACTCTGCTATTGTATTTCAAAAGCAGCATAAACAACATGAAAACAAATGTATGTAATTAAGTTCCACTAAACCTTCTTTACGAAAATAGACAACAAGCTAAATTTAGCCTGTGGACCACAATTGGTCAACCCTAAATCTAGTGCTATAGCCACATGTTTTTTTAAAGTTGATATAAAACTAAATTAGAATTAAAATTCAACTCCTGGGTTACCCTAGCTACATTTCAGGTACTCAATGGCCACCTGAAGCTAATGGCTACCATATTAGACAGCACAAACATAGAACATTTCCATCATCCCAGCACAATTAAACTCATCCCGCATGATCTTCAAACTACATTAAAATTCTTCAGATATGAGTGGGGGAGAAAAACATTTTATTCCCTAAGCTACTAAATCCTAGTCATTTTTGACACTTACTCAATATGAATGATTTATAATAGCATCAAGTAGTGTGAAAGTTTCATATTCTGCACAAAATCACCATGGTGTGATTTTAAGCAACATTTTAATTTTCACCAGAGTTGAGGTGTTAAAAAGCATGTGGGAATTTTATTTAGAAGTTTTAAGAATGGAAAACCAAAACTATCCACACAATAAAGATTATGGGGTTGGTCTTCATTTAGCCTTTTTTAAAAAAAATCTTATGACACTCAAGTCCAAAATGCAGTAATTTAAAATACACCCAAAAAATGATGGGGAAGGAAATCAAACGCAGGCAAGACACAAAGATACCTAGCATAACCGTGTCTAGGGAATGCATCATTTAGGACTACCATCTAATCTCAGAAAATTTTGAGATTGACTTTGTCCAATTATTACTTCCTGTGATATGACCACACTTCTACCCAAAAGCTCTTTTTTCCCACTTAGAGCTTAGTCAGAAGTGCATGTAAGCTGGGACAGACACTTCCTTTTTATTTTATTTCATTTTATTTACTTAGAGATGAATCTTGCTACATTACCCAGGGTGGATTTGAACTCTTGCGCTCAAGCAATCCTCCCACCTTGGCCTTCCAGGTACTGGGATTGCAGGTGTATGTCACCATGCCTAGCTCCTTTTTACAATCATAAGCTATCAGAGCCACCAAATGATGACAAGGAAGCTTGCAAAACTAAACAAGTCATGAAGAATAAGGAGTAGGACTTTCGCACCATAGCATTTTCTACATGTTGACCAGATTTGCATAAGCCTGCATTTTTCCTGTGCATTCCCTGGTGGTTTAGGTAGACAAGCAATTTATTGGCCGCCTGCAATTCCCTTCTGCACAGAGAGAGAATACACATTCCAAAAAAAAACAGCATAGATCCAATGGCCTGAGAGAAGCAGCAGATTCATGTGCTTACCTAGAGGCCCATGAAGTTAGTCTCAGCAGCAGCCCATCTGAAAATGAGCACGGAAGTAGCTGGCCACAGCAGCAGCACCTAACATGTGTCTTCAAAAATTATGACCACCAACAACAGAGGGTAGATCAAGAGTTGGAAAGCAAGGCAGTTGCTTATTGATTTTTGAAGCCCACACCACAACAACAGATCAGAGAAATGTGTTCAGTTAAACTTGACAGACACAGAGGGGGGTCCAACAATCTCATACCAAACTGCATAATTTTATAACTAAGGATCAGGGGTGGCGAAAATAAATAGCATGCCATTAATCAAATCTTTAAAATGCTAGTGTACAAATCAGTCTCTCATTTCAAAGACATGTCGACAACTTCCAAAGGACATCATCTTGTGCAAATGACGCACTGTAACTGTCTTGTTAACGATGGTATCAAAAAGCAGATGTGGCTCCCATGGGAGTCCAACATTACACATGGTGACCATGGTCTGAGAATAGCTGTGGCCCCACTCTCTATGTAACAGTCACCATCCCCAAACTGTCAGCAAGCCCCTTCTAATCTCCATCTGTTTCCCTTTATAAAAATGGTCAAAATGGGAGCCTGCTCACAGGAATCTAAGGAGATTTGATGTGGCTTCGATAGACACACTTTGAAGATGAAGGCAAAGAATCTAATATGAATAAATAAAACTTGTGGTTTTATTAAAACAGGGCTTCTCAAACTTCAATAGGATCTGCATCACCTGGGGATCCTGTTGAAATTAGGATGCAGGAGGCTGGGGTGAGACCTGAGATTCTGCATTTGTAACGAGCTCCCAGATGCTGGTGCTGCAGCTGCTCCATGGGCCACACTTTGATGCTTTGAGTAGCAAAGCTAGGGGCACGCTGATGCTCCATGATCAGGTGATAGTCTTTAGACATCGAATCGATAGAAGGTATTATTCCCTAAATGCAGAATTGTAAACTGTTAGGGTGACACGAGGCCTAAGAGACGATCAAGAATAACCTCTTCCATTTTGAAGAAGGTGTGAGGGACTCGTCCACAGTCCTCCTCTGGACAACTTACAAAGCACATACGGCAAGCAAGCCCTGCACAGTAGGGGAAGTATGTTCACTGTGACAGAGAAGGGGGGAGTGGAGAGAAGAAAAGAGAATGGCTTGTATCTGAATAACTGAGTTGGATAAATCATGACCCATAACTTTAAGAGCCTGTTTCAAAAATAAAAAATAAAATGGGCTGGGGGTGTAGTTCAGAGGTAGAATGTCCCTGAATTCAATCCCCAATACCAAAAATTAATTAATTAATTAATTAATTGTGGGGTTAATGGGGTTCCAATAAAATTAACCCACAGAGACTTTCTCATTCCTATCCACACTTTCTCTTGTAATTAATACTACCGCATTCTGAAAAACCAGGTAAAGTGGTTTGGATTTCATCCATAATGTGTAACAAAAGTCTGCTTTCTTCCCACCAATGAGGACCAAAGGGCAGGGGGAACGGATTTTAAGTAACACCTGCTCTCTACCTGACGCATGGGTAATTTGCTCATGTATGGTATCATATTCGATTCTTCAAACAAATCTGTAAAATGGATAGAGTTAACCCTGTTTCTTGGATGTGAAAATGAATTTGAAAATGATTGAGTACCAAGTTCATGGTAATAGAGCTAGTCAGTGGTTCAGCTAAAATTCAGAGTTCTGGCTGCTGATGCCAAATACTGAACAATTTCTTTGTTTTCCAGCCTAAAATCATTTTGGCCCATAATTTAAGTCAACTGTAATTTGTCTCCAAATGTACATGTTATTTCTGAAGAAAGCTGCTTGTCCTACCTTTTGTCAGCTTGTGAAGTAGGGTTTTAAAAAGGTAAAGTAGTCCAGCTCCACCTTTCACACCCCCCAGCCTGTAAAAGTGTCCTCACACTTGAATATGTAAGTACCTTTTTTTGTGATAGTTGAGAAATTTAAGCTCACCAAGAACCACCATCAAGTAAATATGTGATAAATGGATCAATTTCTAGAAGTCCAATAGCTATGATTTGGATAAGAATATCCGCTGGAAAAACTCATGTATTGGCAATGCAAAAATATTCAGAGGTGAAATAATTGAATCAGGCTTCCAATGACGAATCCATTGATGGATTAATAATTTGGATGGATTTATTGGGTGGTAACTATAGGCAGGTGGGACATGGCTGGAGGTGTTGGGTCACGGGGCATGGTCTTAAGGACTATATCTGTCCCTAGCCACTTCCTGTCACTCTCTCTCTGCTTTCCATTTTCATCTGCCATGCCCTGCTACCAGGATGTCTCTGCCTTGGAGTAGGCTGACTATGGAATGAATCTCCGAAACCATGAGCCAAATAAATGTTTCCTCCTCTAAGTTGTTCTTGTCAGGTATTTTCACCACAGGGATGGAAAAACTAAAACACCACTAGACCAAGATGGGTGGGTGATAAGGAGGAAAAAGCAGGTAACAGTGCAGGTCTGAAAACACTGGGCTCTTGGTGGGAAACATTAGATGGACAAGTTCAGAGACGCATGTGTTCAGTGATAACAGTGGTAGATGTGTTAGCTTGTAGTATCTGAGAGCATATATAGGTCATCCTGGAGAAAGACAATCTGTACAGGGAAACTTATTTCCTATTCTTCCTTTTCCAACACTTCCTAGAAGTACTGAGACAATAAGGAGGACTCTGACCGAGCTGCCTTAGGCAGTCATGATCACATGATCATGTGCATAAATCCCAGCGAGATCAGAGCTTCGAATCTTAGGTGGGTCTCTGAAGAACCAGAGGAAGGGAGAGGTTTGCTCAAGGTCATTCATTAACTTTTTTTTTTCTTTAGGACCTTAGGTACAGAGATTTAATTATACCTCTGGGTTGAGAGCATACTATGATCATTTCTGTAAGGACCTGCTCTTGTTTTATTTCTCCCTCCCACCACCACCCTTATTCCTGTTTCCCTCCTCTCCATGGGCTCCCACTGTAATGTGTTGAATATGCACCTTCAGATAATTGTATGGATCTATGCAAATTGTCACTTGCATTAATGATTCTGGGATTTTTTTATACAAACACTCTCCAAAGGAGATGCCCCACTTACTATTGCAAATACTCCCAGCAAGTTTTAGCCATTTTAGGTGGGCAGAATGTACCTAAAAGGAAGCAGAAAATAGATGCCACTCCGAAATGGAGAATAGTAGGGGGAAAGGGGAATTAATTGCCCTCTATTCCCAGTTTTGGCTGGTCCTCAGTGTCCTCCGTGGTGGAATGCTCATCCCAAGACCTCCTAGAGATAGCTGTGAGTATAGACACAGCCGATGGAAAACCAGAGATGGGTACAGGTGAAAAATTTGCCCATAATCCATGTACATAAGTGAAGCGTGACAAATTCTCATAACAGACTGATTTTACTCAACCTATTTCTGTTGTTTTAAATTTTTTACACTTCTAATATTCACAACATGAGAGCTACTTATTATTTTGTCTTTTTTTAACCTAAATAAAATTCAATCATAAACACTCAGGTGTTAATTAAACAGGAAACTGTGTCAGAACTATTTTCCAGGACCTTAGGTAGGAGGACAGAGCTTTCCCAAGAAGCAGACTATCATGGAGATTATGAAATAAAAATTTAGACTATGTTCAAACATTCCTTTCTCTGTTGCCTCAGGACGTCCAAATCAAGGAAGGCAGGTGGGCTTCTGAGGTCTGACCTGGCCGGTGGGTCTCATACTTGAGCAGGTATCAAAAGTCTCTGGAAAGGCTTGTTAAAGCTGGGCTCACCCCAGAATTGCAGACTCAGAAGGCCTGGTGCTGGGGCCTGAGGATCTGCATTTCTAGAAAATTCTCATGTGATTCTGAAACAATGGATGCAGGTCTTTCACTCTGAAAACCACTGCTTTATGCGATGTCGGATCCAGACGTTTCAAAAGATCAGAAAACGGACTGGGATTCTCAGTCCACTCCTTGTGTTTAGCCAGTACATATACAATGTGCGATTGATTGTTTCTCTTGTATTCACATGTCTGCTTCTTTTTAGAAATCCTTATGATCCTCCAGATTAATATTTGGAGCACGATTTTCACTCCGTGTCCAAGAAAACCTGTTATACGTGTGTTCAAATACCAATACCCTGTGTCATTTTTTTTCACCTGGACTGTCAGTTTCTGAGAAAGGAGTGTTAAATCTCTCAGTATGAATGTAGGTTTTCAATTTATTCTTATATTTTTTATATGTCAAAGGCATGGTGAAAAATGTAAATTGCTTCATGATTCTTCTATCTTCTTGGCGGGTTTTTCATTAATAGAATGCATCTTTTCTTTCCTTTCTTAATATTTTTACCCTTGAGTTATATTTTGTCATTTTAGCATTATTACTCCTGTTTCCTTTGTATTAACATTTACCTGGTATATAATTTTCTTTCCCTTTATTTTTAACCTTTCTGCATCATTTGGTTTTATATTTGCTTCTTGCAAACAGTTCATAACTGTTTTTTTTTTATTCAATCTGAGAGTCATGTCATTCACATAGATTGTGATTCCTAACATGTTTTTCCTTTCTGCTGTTCTGCTGTGGTTTTCAATTCATTGTTCACCCTATTTATTTCTTTTTTCCCCTGTCTCTTACTGGTAAAATTTTCTTTATTCCATTTTTCTTGTCTAATTACTTGGAAATTACATCTACTACTTCTATTTTTTAAATAATTGCCTTTAAAATTTTAACATACCTCTTTAAAGATATATTCTAAAGCTGAAAATTAATGATTATGTCTATTTATGGCTGCCTACCCTCTGTAAGATACTGTCCTAGAGCAGGGTTTCTGCAGAGCAAGAAATAGTAACCTCATGGAATTCCCATTCTAGTAGGAGAAGAAAGGCGGTAAGCACAGTAAAGACCATCTGCGAGTGTTTCCAGCACAGTTAGGAGCCCAGGAGGGAGGGCGGTGGAAGGTGAGATGGGGATCTGAGATCACGAGAGCTGTGTTTGTCATCAGGAGTCACTGAGGTCAGAGGGAGGAGTTTGGTTTTTGTACTGAGTGAGCTGAGAACCATTGAACGGTTTTAATCGGAGAAAAGAAACCACCTGCCTTGGGTTTAAGTAGGATCGCCCTGGTTGCAGGGTTGAGAATCTAATGAAAGGAAGCAAAGGCAGAGGCAGGATGCTATTGCAAACATCCAGGTCAGATGGGATGATGGCTTGAATCAGTGTAGCAGAAGGTGGTGACAAGTGGTCACGTTTTGGATGTATTTTAAAGGTAGATCCCAAAATACAGTTTGCTTGAAAAGCAGGTTGCGGTTTGAGCAAAAGGGAAGAGATGAGGATAACACCAGGATGATTCATCATTTATCAGGAGTTCCCATTAACAAGGGGAAGAGCTAGTCATTGCAGGGTGAGGTGGGAAATACCAGGAATTAGGTCTGGAAGATGTTTAAGATTGAGGTATCTGTTATACACCCAAGTGAGATGAAAAGTGTGCAACTATAGATAAGGACTTGAGATGTATGGGAGGCAGTAGGACTAGCTCTAAACATTTGGGAGTCCTCAGCACAGGGATAGTATAGAAAGACAGGAGCATGCATGAAGCCACATAGATGGGCAGTGTGGACAGCAAAGAGATGACTACCACGGAGAGGCTTGGCAGAGGACATGTAGAGGTCAAGAGGAGGAAGAGAAACCAGGAAAAATGTTACAAGAATGGAAGAGAAAACAGCTAGAAGGATAGCTGGAAAATCAGGTGAAGGCGTATCCTGGAAGTTAAAAACAGGGAAATCTGTTTGAAGGTTCTTCAAAAACTAGGAATGGAACCACCACATGACCCAGCTGTATCACTCCTTGGTATCTTTGCTAAAGAACTAAAGTCAGAATACTATAGTGATACATGTATGACCGTGTTTATAGCAGCGCAATTCACAATAGCCAAATTATGGAACTAACCCAAGTGTCTGTCAATAGATGAATGGATAAAGAAAATGTGGTCTATACACACAATAAAATTTTACTCAGCCACAATGAAGAACAAAATTATGCCACCTGCAGGAAAATGGATAATGAACTGGAGAGTGTTATGCTAAGTGAGATTAGTCATTCTCAAAAAATCAAGGGTGGTATGTTTTCTCTCATATGTTTAAGCTAGAGGGAAAATGGGAAACATAAGGAACTTTAAATAATGCAAAGAAAGATCTGTGGAGTAGTTGAAGGAGGTTAGGGGAGGGGCTTTATTAAAGAAGGGAAGAGGGAGAACTAAAGAAGCAAACAGTTCAAATAATGCTATGGCAATATGTGAAGGTATTCCTAAACTTATGTGGAGAGGGAGAAGGGGGAAGCAGGGTTGGGATATGTAGGGAAATATACCAATAACTGCATGCATCTATATTTTTAATACATTGAACCTTACGATGATATATTAATAAAATCACCAATAAAATAAGTTGGTTAAGAAAAAAGGTTTCCAGGAAGACACATTAAATCCTACTGATAGGTCAAGTAGGATGAGACCAGAGATTGACCACTGGATTGTCTATTATCACAAAGATGCCTCATAAAATAGTTTCAATAGAGGGAAACCCTGTTTGAAACTGTTTTCTGTAGAAAAAGAGAGGAGAGAAATTGGAGGCATTTATAGACAATACTTTGAAAGGGTTCTGCTACCAAGAGGAACAAAGAAGGGAGACCATTGGTAGCCTCAGTCAGACCAGGTGGAATATTTTCTTAAGATGGAAAAAATAATAACATGTTTGTATGTCAATAACAAAGATCCATTTGAGAGGAAAATGGATTTCTGGCTTTTACAGAAGAGAAAGTAAGGAACTGATATGGAGAAATAGAACAGGAGGGCATATCCCTTCTCCCCTCACAATGTGTTTATTGGAGAAACCAGATCATTTTCTCGCAAAGTTTTGCACAGTCTGGATGGTTCTCTTTGAGTATCCATGGTAGAGTTTAGAATGTCTTCAGTGGTTTCTAAACATACATTTTTAATAGCAAAGCTCTTTCTTTGAATAAAATATTATATAAAAGCACAGTAGATAAAATCCAGGAAGGGATTGGAGTGGAGCCAATTGGACAAGCCCAAACAGGAACCAGAGGCTACACCATAGCTTTGAGCTTCAGGTTTTAACTAAATAGCTACAGGATGGAGAACTAGTAGAGAAGTGTGAATTTCTGTTAAAAGTGAGCTTTTGAACACCTGCACTTGCTTATAGCACTGGGTTGGAATGAGACCAAAATATTATTTCTTGAAACAAATAGAATGCAGTTTCCATTTCAAGCTATTTCCATGGCAGGAGATTAGCTTCATAGAGAGAAATCAAAGGTTACCATGCTATTTGTGGTTTGTACAGCTCGTTGCCATTCAAGAGTTTTCAGACATAATATCATTAAATCCTTACTGGTAGCCTCCTGGTAAGAGAGCTGAGGCTCTGAAGGCCAAGGTCTAAAGGTCATTTCCACAGGGTAAGCGGGATCCTCCACGCACAGTGTTCTCTTCCTTGGCCATCAGGACAGTGGTAATGACCACTCACCTCTTAGGGCTTGCGTGTGAAGCTCTCTGGCCAGACTCAGCAATGTTCCTGCACCCAGGCGTTCCGTGACCTTAACGATTGAGGAGACACGTGCTCCAGATGACTGTGCAGAGACACAAACTGTGGCTACAGATCTAAGCAGAAGTAGAGGGCCCTTGGGAAGGTCCAAAGTGGCCTCTCCAGGGGCTCTCACCAACTCAGCTAACAAGCATGGGGGACCTTCTCACTCCAATTAAAATTACAAAGGGGGCCCGGGCGTGGTGGCGCACACTTGTAATCCCAGTACTTTGGGAGGCGGAGACCAGAGGATCTGGGTTCGAGGCCAGCCTCAGTTCTCTCTCTCTCTCTCTCTCTTCCTGTCTCTCTCTCTCTCTACCTAGTGAGGCCCTCCGCAACTTCGTGAGACCCGGTTTCAAAATAAAATATAAAAATAGGGCTGGGGGTGTAGCGCGGAGGTAGAACGCCCCTGGGTTCAATCCCCGATACCGCAAAAAAAAAAAATGACAAAGGGGGTGTTCTCTTTGCTTGTCCTTTCCACACATACTGTAAAAGCCATTTTATTATGCATCACATTGTCCCAGATCAGAGAGCGCATGGGTTCAGTGGAAACGCGACTCTGGAGTTTATTAGAAAAGCGATGAAACCAAAGGGAGTCCAGCATGCCACAGAGAGGGACAGAGAATTTAACAGGAACGTTTCTGTGAAGAAGCTAAGACCTTTTTTTAGGACTGTGGGTCTCTTGTCTTCTGTCTCCGAGCTTATATTAATTGCTAATCTGTAATCAGGAGTTAAGTTATTTTTGCACCTTCATATTAAGAAGCAGAGAATTCATAAATATTTACCAGATTGCTGCATGTGACATATAATTTTTTCTCTCTCCATAAATTATGAACACATTTGATACATTGCTGCGGGGGAGTGTAGGAAGACAACAAACAAGATAGATGATTGAAATGGCTGGCTCCACTTTGATGGTCTCCCTGACTCTTTTTTTTCTCCCCATAAACCCCACCATAGAAAAAAGAAAGATTCTTCAAGCTCTGAAAGGCAATAGTTTCAAGTGAATATCCATATTCCGAGAAGAAGCTATTTGATCCTGACTCAGGGTTCCACATTTACAAAGGTTCCAGTAATCAACCATTAAACATTGTTCCCTAACGAAAGCTTTTCAACAGGCAGAAAGCAACATTTTCTAGCTTCTCCTCTAATACAGCAATCTTCACATTGATTTTCCTCTTCTTCTAAATCCTATACCCAAAATCTCAAACTTGTTTTGACCATCTCAAATAACCCAAATTAATCTTGAGTAAGAAATAATAATCAAGCTGGGCATGGTACTAGTACTTGGGAGGCTGACACAGAAGGATCACAGGTTCGAGGAAAGCCTTAGCAACATAGTGAGACTCTCAGTAACCTGAGACCCTGTTTCAAAACAAACAAAAAAATATTTAAAGGGTTGGGGGTGTAAAATGCCCCTTGGTTCAATCCCTAGTACCACACAAAGAAGAAGGAGGAGGA
>PVJS01012735.1:28634-43404 GCA_004027185.1 Glis glis | reverse complement strand
GGGAAAAAAACCCACAGCCCTAGCTATTTCCCATATAGTATGTGACTATTCAATGGTTATCCACAGGTATATACATTTTATGTGATTATCATAGCATTTTTCCACTTAAGATTAATTGATGAACATTCTTTTGTGTTGCTCCACACTGTTCATAATTCTTTTAATGATTGTGACACATTCCATGAAGAAATAATAATTTACTTGGATATTTTCATTGCTGCCAAGATTTTTCCAATTAGAAAAATTTAAGTAAACATTTTCATACATTTAGTTGATAGTTGTTTTCTTACTTTGAATAATTTCCTTAGAATAGAGTCCTAAGGGTGATCAAAGCAAATAAATGTTTATTACTTTATGAACATGTAGATTGACAAAATGAAAATTTAAGTTTTTTCCAGGTTAAATCCTTAATAAATAATATTAAAGAACAGCTTTAAATCAATTAATTACTGTTGAACAAAACACCTTTACTTATATTAGGTTAATGTTCAAATTTTCTTTCACAAGACTTATGGGGGCCTTATTTATTGACATCTAAGAATCTCATATATAAATTCTTAATTTAGTATATATTACATTTTTATGTCATTGGTGAAAATATTTCACACATTGTATTTCCATTTTATCTTATTACTTGTTGTTACATGGCAACTTTTTTTTCTTCTATTTTAGAAATGTTGGTCTTTTCTGATGTCATTTCTTTAAAACCCAGCACCTGTGTGGGTAAATACTGTAGTCTTTGCTCTGTTGACTCTTCTCCTTAACTCTACAATCTATTTGGAATTTATTCTGACTTATGGAAGGGATTAAGAGTAAAAATATCTACTTAGATATTTCCTTTCCCTAATTTTGTTATTGTCAGCTTATTATGTATTATGGCTCACTTTTGAGTCACCTATATTTAATTTTTGTCTCATTATCATACCTTTTCAATTACTAAAATATATTCTAAGATCTAATAGGGATTGTCTCCTTCATCTCTTCTATCATTGCTCCTTTTTTCACAATATTTATTTATATCCTTGCCCATGTATTTTTCTAAGTAAATTTTATAACAATTTAATTACATTCTTTTTAAAAAACTCTTTTATATTTTTTTAATAGTTCAGAATTCCTCATTTTATTTTTTATACTTTTATTGGTACATTATAGTCTCACATAATAAAATTCTAGTTGTGATTCTATTTGTAGTTACTTCAATGTCAAAAACCAACTATTCCACAGGATAGCTTTCCTTTTGAGTATTGCTCTGTATAGAATTCAATTTACTTTTTACACTTTGCCCTTTAGAGGTTTTTTCACCGTCTCAAGTAGCCCTACCTCTTCTCTCACAATGACTCTTCAGATCAGGGCACGGTCTGGCCAGGAAGTAGAGAGCAGCCCAGAGAATAAAGTCATCCCACAGCAAAACCGCAGATTCTAGTGAAAACTGTGTTCCTGTCTTTCCTGGTGAGCTAATTCCTCACTGGGAGTGAGGGGCTATTATTGCTATTATTATTATTGTCATGGTCATTATGTTTTACTTTTCCTTCAATGTAGTTAGAGATAAAAATTTAAATGTTCATAAACATATGTTCTGTAGACTTCCATACTCTGAATTAAGCAATTCCTTCAGGATCAAATACTAATTCTTACTCTCAAGAAACACTTTTGCAAACTATGAGTCTGCTTTCGTCAGTTTTTCCAAATTTTAAAACAAAATTGTAAACAACAAATCACCCAATGTTTGAATGAGACACATTCATCCACAAGGCATGTAAAATAGTTTCCTGCCATAAACCTCTTCAAATCAACATTTGAAATGCTTCCATTGAATGGTGACTAATAGTTTGGCCATTAAATTGTGAAATGGAATGCTCACAAATCACATGGTTCTATCTAAAGCTGTTATTATTTTTTTTTATTAAGGTGGCTTCAGAAGAAAACATTCTTATGTTTCAAGAATGGTTATTACAAGCCAGGCATGGTAATGCAAGCTCGTAATCCTAGTATTTGGGAGGCTAAAACAGGAGGATCTTAGGTTTGAGGACAGCCTCAGGGTTCAATCCTCAGCACCACAAAAAAAAAAAAAGAAATGTTATTACAAAACCTCTAGGGTCTTTGGTCTTGAGAAGTCCACCATTTTTGTTTTCACTTAACCCCCAAATCAGAATTCCATATTATTTAAAAAGATATGTAGCTACTTCCCAACATTCATAGGGTGAAGTGCACCCCAAAAGTTGCATAATGGTCACCCCAGAGGTCACAGGGCAAAATCTCATCTGTTTTTCCATTCTCAAACAGTGATCAATGGACCATTTTTTTTTTAAACTGGGGATTGAGCCCAGGGGCATTCTATCTCCAATCTACACCCCCAGCCCATTTTATTTTCTGTTTTGAAACAGGGTCTTGCTAAGTTGCTGAGAGTCTTGCTACATTACTGAGGCTGTCTTCAAACCTGCAATTCTCCTGTCTCCACTTCCCAAGTACTGGGATTATAGGTGTGTGCCACCATGCCTGACTTTGGACCATGTAATTTACAAGGTGATTAAAAGGTTGCTAATCATCTCCCAGTTTTCAAGTAATCCTAACACTTAACAACAAAAGAGAAAGAGAAGACCATGAAAAGTTATAGTTATCACTCCTCTTAATACTCTTTAAAAAAAATTTAAAAAAGAGAGATTGTCGACACTTGGGTGTTGATTTTTTGGGGGTTGGTTTTTGGTTTTTTTGGTTTTTGTGCTTTGTTTTGCCTTTTTTTTTTTTTTTTTTGCTTTGCTTTGCTTTACAAAAGCTATTTAGAGCAGGTGTGGTGGTGCATGCCTGTAATCCCAGTACTTGAGAAACTGAGACAGGATTGCAGGTTTGAGGCCACCCTCAGCAACTTAGTGAGACCCTGTTTCAAAATAAAAAATATAATAGGGCTGGGGATGTAGCTCAGAGATACAATGCCCCTGGGCTCAATCTGAAGGAAGGAAGCAAGGAAGCAAGGAAGGAAGGAAGGAAGGAAGGGCAAAGAATCTATTCTGGTTACTGTTTGAAAATCCTTCCTGGTTATTAAACCTAGCGGATCTTTTGTGTCTTCTCAATGTCATTTGAAAGTCGTCCTTGATTTCTGCAATGCCATTCTCCGCGGTTTCCTCCATACCCCTCCAACAATGTCTTAACAATGCCTTCTCAGCCTCCTTTGATGGGCACCCTCTATTTTGATATGCTCAAGGCCACCTTTGCCTCCCTCTTGCTCTGCCTGCCTCCCCTGGCATTCTCTTGTCTCTCTCAAGGCATCAGCTTCTGTCCCTCTGCTGATGACTCACAGATCTGTCACCTCAAATGCCACCTGACTCAACATGAAGTCATCTTTCCCCAAATCTGTTCCTCCTCCTATATTCTGTAACTTGGCAAGTGCTGCCACCCTCTTCTGTCATTTTTTTTTTCATTTCTTCATTGTCACCAGTGCTCTGACACCCAACTGATAAACACATAGCATCACCTTTCTTCAACCATATTCAACAAACTAATTTCAGAATTCGGGCCCATGTCCTCATTGACCAGACTGTAATCATCTTGCATCTCACACTCCTTAAATCCATCCTCACTCTGCTACTAGAATGGTCTTTCTAAGCACACATCTAATTATGCAACTTTCTGGCTTCAACCCACATATGGCTCCTATTGGCCTAGCACAGGGTCAAAAAATCTCTGGCCTGTGGGCCAAATCCATCCCATTGTCAACTTTTATAAATAAAGTGTAATTGGAACCCAGCCATGCTCATTCATCTAAGAATGGTCTCTGCTCTCCTGCTACACCAGAGAGCTGTGTGGTTTTGCCAGAGCCCATGTGGTCCCAAGAGCCAAAAATATTATTTACTATCTGGACCATTACAGAAAAAGTTTGCTGATGCCTGGCCTAGTGGATAAAGTCTGAACTCATGGTGTGACATGTAGGGTCTCCATTCTTGCTCTGTCACCTCTAACTTCAGGTCTGGCTTTTGCTACGCACCCGCCCCTCTTAACCCTACCCTGCTAGGCTGCTTGTGGGTTCCCAGCACCAGCCAACAGAAAGTTCTGTGCTGATGGAAAAGTCGCATAGCTACCCAGTGCCACAACCACGGCCACATGTGTCTCCTGAGCACTTAACATATGGCTAGCACAACTGAGGAACAGAATTGAATTTTTCATTTTTGTCAATTTTACTTAACAAATTTAAATTTAAATAACTCTGTGTAGCTAGTGGCTACCACATTGGACAGTGATGTGCTAGTTGGTGTCACCAGCAGTTACTTTGTTCATACTAAGGGGAATATTTAAAATATGTAGCACACTGCTTCCATCTGGGCAGCACTACTATTTCAACACTTAAAAATAACTTTTATTTTATTTCATTTATTTATTTATTTATTTATTTATTTATTTATTTATTTATTTTTGGCAGTGCTGGGGACTGAACCCAGAACTTCATGCATTCTAGGCAAGTGCTCCACGACTCTGTCCAAAAATCGCTTTTTCTTTTTTCTTTTCCTTTCTTTTCTTTCTTTCTGCCTTTCTTTCTTTTTCTCTTTTTTAATCATTTCAATGGTCATATTTAATGTTTATTTTTATATTTTTATTAATGCAATATAGTTATATATTATAGTGAGATCTCCTCATTTATCTGAAGTCCCTTTTGTTTCCTATTTTCTCTCTAGTTTCCACATATGAGAGAAAAAATATGACCGTTGGCTTTCTGAGACTGGCTCTTTTCACTTACCATAATATTGTCTAGTTCCATCCATTTTCCTGTAAATGACATAATTTTGATCTTCTTTATGGCTGAGTAAAATTTCATTGTTTGTATATACCACATTTTCTTTATTTCATCTGTTGATGGACACCTAGTTTGTTTCCATGATTTGGCTGGAAATGTGCTGCTATAAACATGGGTATGCATGTGTCTCTATAATATTCTAACTTCAATCCAAAGACCACTTTTTCTAAGGAGGCTTTACTAACTCCTAAGCCCTGGTCCTCCCAGAAGAACTGGGTATCCTCCTTTTGTGCCATGACTGTGCCATCGTATTACCGGGAAAACATATTACCAGGACAGGCTCTGATCTGTCTCCTCCAACCAGAATACCCTCTACTTTTAAAAATAGCCTCAACTTTATTTTATTCCATTTTATTTTTGGCGGTACCAGGGATTGAACCCAGGGGCATTCTACCTCCAAGCTTCACCCCCAGCCCTATTTTTTTTTATTCTTTATTCTGAAACAGGGTCTCACAAAGTTGCAGAGGGCCTCACTAAGTAGCTAAGGCTGGCTGTGAACCCGGATCCTCTGGTCTCAGCCTCCCAAGTACTGGGATTACAAGCAAGTGCCACCACACCTGACTTAACCTCAACTTTAAAGTTGCCTCTACTTTAAAAGTCCCCCACACAGTGCCTATTTTGTGTTAGAAGCTTAATGAATATTTGTTATTGGTCAAATAGATTAATGCCACATTCAATTTTTTCCAACACTTAAGTTCCTTACCTTCATTTATAGTTTCTTGACAAATGAAGAATGATAAAATAAATAAAATAGCCATCTAGTAACATCCCCACCACCACTCCTCCTATTAGATGTTGACTTCTCTTGGGAAAAATAACCGATTATAAATCCCCTAGGCAACCTGATTTTATTCACACATTTTAAAGTTCACTCTCATAATAGCATCTTTGAAACTTAGAGTAAAAAATGCCGCATTCCTCTAAAAATAGTAATGAGGAATCCATGACCGTTCTGCCAACCTACTTGTTTGACCTCTATAAAGTCTATTAATTCTGTCTTTTTTGAGAACACACTGGTTTCTTGTGGTGCATGTGAACTCTTTGCTGCTGAGTTAACTTACTTTGTATTTAGTCATATATATGCACACACACACACACACACACACACACACACACACATATATATATATATATATATATATATATATATATATATATTTGTGGTACTGGAGATTAAACCTAGGGGCACTCTACTACTGAGCTACACCCCCAGCCCTTTTTTATCTTTTTATTTGGATATCGTCCAGTCTGGCCTCAAACTTGTCATTCTTCTGTCTCAGCCTCCCAAGTAGTTGGGATTCTGGGAGTGCACCACCATGCCCAGCACATAAATAACTTTTAATATTATCTAGACTAAGAACAAACAGTAAACTATAGGAATGGCCATGTAGCCCCAGTAACAAATGGCCCTCAGAGGCTGAGCTTCCCCTTAGACGGGGAAGCCAGAAAATTTTGATATCGGTTTTGAGACTATTCAAGGAACTAGTCCAGTCAGGTGGATTTCAAAGTTGGCCAAGAATCTAAAACTGCATATATTTTTAGGATTTAGAATATCATGGCGAATCCCCCATATGCTTCCTTTTGGAAGTTCCAACTTAAATATTGACAAGTTTTAGGTGCTCTTTTTGCCTGTATAGAATTAAGAGCTTCCCTAGCCACCCAAGGTAATGCACACCTGTAATCCCAGTACTTGAGAGACTGAGACAGGAGGGTTGGAGGTTCAAGGCCAGCCTCAGCAACTTAGCAAGACCCTGTTTCAAAATAAAAAATTTAAAAAGGTTGAGGGTGCAGCTCAGAGATACAAGGTCTCAAGAGGTTTTTAAGGCCCCAATATCTTATTTATATGCAAGTATTTTACCCCTGTAGGAGCAGGGAGTGTAGAGAAAAGGTGAAATAATGATGGAGGCTTCACTTCTTTATCAGATCGCCTCGCTTTCATCATCGTACCAAGCCATCAGGGCTGCTCCTCCAGCGTCCCTGGCCATCTTCAGTCTAATGGATTTGTCTGGTGGCAGCAGACAGTCTCCAGCGTCAGATGGTCGGTGCAAATCCAGAGTCTGCCTTTTGGTATCTGCTTCACTCTCGGTGGCTGTTTCTCCCTCTTTAAAATGGAGGCCATGATAGCCTCCACATTTGTAGTTATTCATGCATATTAAATGAACTGGCATTGCATGAAAACATTTAGTACTGGGCCTACACCAATCTTTCAAGTTTCAGTGCAAATGTTTTTAAAACCATTGCTTAAAATCAAAAGGATTTGAATTATTTCAAGATATTTTGAGGAGCTCAGATTTCTTATTTCCAAAGGTTGGCTTATTTTCAATCACTAACTTTCTAATGATACTTAGAAACACCTGGGATTTCTTTGGGGTTATGAGAGGAGTAAAGAACCCAGTATCACTCCGCAACTTCATGAGACCCGGTTTCAAAATAAAGTATAAAAAAACAGGGCCGGGGGTGTAGCGTGGAGGTAGAACGCCCCTGAGTTCAATCCCCAGTACTGCAAAAAAAAAAAAAAAAAAGAACCCAGTATCAGTGAGTGTAGATGGAAGGCCTTCAGGCCATGCTAGAGTGCTTCCTCTCAACTCCCCATCCACCCAAAGATTGGCCAGGAAGCAGGGGTCCCTGAAACCAGAATCACTTTCCCTTGTTATACCTGTGCAGTCAAAGAGGAGCACTTTCTGAGTTGCTGGGCCAAATTTCCAGTACCTCTAAACCTCTAAAGAGGAACACAGGCTTTCTGAAAAAAATGGAAGAGTAAACTAAGAAAAGGAATTATTGCTGGTGGATCAAACTTCCCAACGTTTATAAGTACAGAACAAACTTTTCTAAAAGCACAATATGGTGCTGGCATACACTAGATGTTCAACAAATGTTTGGTGAATGAGAGTTTGCTAAAATTAACCTTGGATACATTTACTTTGCTATATAACATAATAAAAAAATTGGAGATATGGCACAGTTGACATATAAAGAAAATGCCTTTATACTTTTAGGATAATAAATGCTCGATATAAATAATATTTTATATAAGTTACATTTGCATTGCTTTATTTGGAGAGAGTTTTCTTTTTAAATCATAGTCCTTACCTAATCATAATATTAGCTTAGAATCATGAGTCCAGTTTGTTGAATCATGTCAAAACCACGAATTTTTATCCTTTTCATATTTAGTAGTCTTTGAATAAAAGCTTAAGATAAATATAACATTGGACTCCGTTTGTAAATAAGAACTGAAAATCTGATCATGTGTCAAATTATGTAGGGATAAATTTTTCATACATATTCTATGTTATGATTGAAAATACTATCAACTGTGCTGAGCCTCATAAGGAGATACAAAATAGAAAATCTTCAAAATATTTTAAAGCCTAGTATCTGGGAACTATAATCCATTAGGCAAGAAAGTGAACCTTTCTGCCAGTCCTGCTTTGGGATATATCTAAACTATAAGACTTGCTCTGTGTGTGTGCCAGGGGTCCTCAGTGCTTTAACATAATCCCACCCATAATCCCACGGATAAGCACTAGTATCAACATTATTCCGGTTTTCAGATGAGGTAATTGAAGCACAGAGAAATAACCTGCCCGTGATCTCACAGTTTAGAGCCCAGGCTCTAAACCTCTGTTTCATTTTTTCATTTCATTTCTGCTTCAAATGAGATGCTACTGTTTCTATTTTGCTCCTCCCTTGTCTTGCCTTTGGTCTCATTGCTCTGTAACATGGCATTTTTTCCTTTCACTCCACAGAGATCTAGAACACCATTTTCACAGCCAAGTAATCTTCCCATGTCTAGATATATTACACATTGTCTAGCCTGCGCTCTAACCACGGGGTTTTACCACTTTTCCGCTATGAAAGTCTCTCAACTCTCAGAACTATTGCCAGTGTGGCATCAGAGTGGGACCCACATGAAAAGAGTGTGTGGCAATATAACTTGGAGGACCTCTCACAGTAGGAAATATTGTCACTTCCCCTTGGAAGGAGTTGTAATAGAAACTCAGAGAGCGTAGAATACTGTTGGGGGAAAATTAGCTAATCAGGTCAAGTTATCATTATGATAGAAAGGACTTGTCAGGAGGTAGTCCCAAACTGAACTATAACTCCGCGGTACGATGTTTATGTAGCATCTGCCCTCCACATCTGCAGGCTAGCACATTGGGAAAAGATAGCTCTTATGCTTGGGCTATAAAAAAACCAGTGTCATGGCTTAGTGGACAGAGTGTAAGCTCACAGAACAACTTGGAGGTCAGGGCCTCCCCTCACACCGAAGTCCCCTTCTATCTGCTCCTGTTTCCCCATGACTGTAGGCTTTTCCCATTCTTCTCCCTATACCACCTGCCCACCCCGAAGAGAGGTACCGAGCTCCACTTTTTGTTCTCTGGATTAGGCGTGGGGAAGAAGAAACAGAAAGGAAAGAACCAAGCCTTCTCATCCTCTCCAGGGCACAATAAGCTGCCAAGTTGTGAAAAATGTCTAAAGAAAAACAAAAGAGAAAAAAGACAAAACAGATCCCTCCAAGTCTTAAAGACAGTCTTTTTTTTTAAAGAAAGAGCCTAGCCGGGCGTGGTGTCACAGGCTTGTAATCCCAGTACTTGGGAGGCTAAGACCGGAGGATCTGGGTTCGCAGCCAGCCTCAGCTACTTAGTGAGGCCCTCCACAACTTAGTGAGACCCTGTTTCAAAATAAAGAATAAAAAATAGGACTTGGGGTGTAGCTCAGAGGTAGAATGCCCCTGGGTTCAATCCCCAGTACCACAAAAATAAATTTTTTTAATAAAATAAAATAAAAAATAAAGAGCCTAAATTAGCCAATAATATCACCCACCAAACTATAAAAAAGTGTCTTCCTCCTTATCTCCTCCAGACATTCCAACACAAAGGCTCTTCTTCCTCCGCACACCTCCCTTCTCTTCTCTCTCACCTGAAGGGCTCATTTGAGCCGTGTGGGCCAACAGTGAATTCTCAGCTAGAACCCATCCCCAAATTGCAAGAGTAACCCACCTACTGACTGTCATCTTATTGTTGCTTCTGTCTCAGGAAATGCTCCACCCCTTCTACTTCAGCCTCCCAAGGATGTTGAGGCTGAGCTCAGGCCTGTGATCCTCCTGTCTCAGCCTCTCACATACTGGGATTATAGGCGTGCGCCATCATGCCTGGCTTTTTCCCAACTATTTATTGGCATGAATACTTCATATTCATAACAACTGAAATATTCACAAAACAAAAATCCCCAAACCAGTTTCCTTCCCCACTCCCATGGCATCATTAGCAACCCCTGCATTGTCTTGAAGAATAAAAGTGTCATGGTCACTTTAACTCTCCCTTCTTTCTTCCCTTATACCCAGTCTGGCACTAAGCACCCCACTTCAGTGATTGTCAGAGTGGCCCACATCACGTCCAACACAGGAGATGATGGCATTTAATTGACCGACTAAACCCCAAAAGGCTACCTGTGTCTAGAAGCAGTTGCTTGTTGGGGTCAGGTGCTCCCCACAGCCACCAAGGCCTTAGTGTGATCAGGATCGCCACTCACCTGTGACACCTGGCACACAGGCTGGGAAGTTCAAACTTAATCCAATTCTTTCTTCAAAATGTCTCTTATATTTGCCCTTGTATTTCCATTTCCACAGCTACTCTCTTAGTCATGGCCATTATCTCATAGTTGGATCCTTAATTTATGTATGTATGTATGTATGTATTTTTGTAGTACTGAGGATTGAACCCAAGGGCATTCTACCTCCATGATACACCCCCAGCCCCTTTTATTTTTAATTTGGAAACAGGATCTTGCTAAATTGCTGAGGGGACTTGCTAAGTGCTGAGGCTGGCCTCAAAACTGGGACCCTCCTGTGTCAGCCTCCCAAGTACTAGAATCCCATGCCCAGCTCATAGTCGGATACTCATAACAGCCTCCTAAATGCTTTCTTTGCCTCTCCCTACAGTCTGTCTCCTGTGGTGTCACTGGATGATCTACCTACCCAGTGCTTTTGACATCAGCCTACAATTGTTTCCAATTACCTATGACAGTTAAACCCAAATTGTTTTGTCAGGATTTCAAGGAAGAGAGATCATGTGAGCCCATCTTACCTGTTAAACATTTCCTGTGATTTCCTCTAGCAATGTCTATTCACATTGAATTCACTTATGCACTGTCTACCGCCAACATCAGCACATTTCTTTTATTCACTCTGTTTCCGGAAGACACTGGTAGTAGTAGTTAGTCGTCCTAACTACTCGAGTAGTTGTGTGGTCCTGAGCACCTTTTTGTTAGGCCCTGTGCCAGTCTTCACAGCAACATTAGCTGATGTGATCCCCATCATATCAGTAAAAAAGCTGGAACTTGGCCAAGAATAAAAATGGATTAAGTAGCAGAGAGCTAAGACTTCAAATCTCACCCTGGCTTCGAGCACCACGCTCGTTCTACTGCTTGTCCAATAGGAGCTTAGCTTCATCTACACTCACATTTCTTTCCTGGCTTCTAATTTAGCGATGAATCATTTGCCATCATGTAATAACCCTTTGATTGTTCTTTATAATTCTCTGATTCTTTCATGTTATAGAGCCGTTTGTATCTTTGTCTTCATCTGTCCGACCATGCTGGGAACCTGTGACTGGAAAACCTGTGATCCCTACAATCCTTAGGTATTGCTAGTCTCTGCGAATATTACATCTCAATTTCAAAAATCAAAGTATTATAGTTCCTCTAGCCCAAATGTGCCACACCACACTAGCCCCAAGAGAGTTTATTTATATTAATAATCTTTATTTTCCTCATTTTCTCTTACTCTTTTGCCAGAATTATCTAATAGGCTAATTATTTCAGTTTGTAGATTATTTATTATAATCTCAAAAAGCCCCAGTCATCATTTCTTTTCTTTCCTTTTTTTTTTTGCGGTACCGGGGATTGAATGCAGGGTCATTATACCTCCGCGCTACGCCCCTGGCCCTATTTTTTTTTATACTTTATTTTGAAACCGGGTTTCACGAAGTTGCGGAGGGCCTCACTAAGGAGACAGAGAGAGAGAGAGAGAGACAGGGAGAGAGAGAGCGTGAGAGCTGAGGCTGGCCGCGAACCCGGATCCTCCGGTCTCCGCCTCCCAAAGTACTGGGATTACAAGCCTGCGCCACCACGCCCGGCTCCTTTCCTTTGTTAATTTCCTTTCTTTCTTTCTATCTTTTCTTTTTTTTTTCTTTCTATCTTTTCTATTTTTTCTTGTGGTACTGGGGATTGAATCCAGGGCATTCTACCTTTGAGTTACACCCCCAGCCCTTTTTTATTTTTTGTTTGGGTCTCTCTAGGTTGCTGAAAGTCTAAGTTGCTGAGACTGGTCTTGAACCTTCAATCCTCCTGTCTCAGCCTCCCAAATACTGGGATTACAAGTGTGCACTACCACACCTGACTTATAATCATTTCTTTAATTATTAAAGTCCAGAATGTCCAGCATATTTCCTAAGACATATTGATCTCTTTAGAGACCTAGTCCCATACATCTTTGAGTGATTATTTTCAAATCTATTCTTAACTGCAGAGCAAAAGAAAGATGTAAGCAGCAGAAAAAGAAACAAATGATGTTATGAACCAGTAGTGTATATTTCATGAATTTTGCCAACATACTAAATGTAAACCCATGGCAAATCGCCGACGCCCCCTCTGCCGTGGCTTGGGCAGCTGTGGATGACATCTGCATTGAATCAGCCGAGAGCTATTTATTTTTTAAATGAATACTGACCCCTTTCTAAGCCCAAAGGGTAAAAATGTCACCTTTGTTCATTTCTCAAGAAAAATATTAAGATCTTGCACTGGCTGTGAAAAGGAAAGCTGTTCCTCGGGGTCCCCTGCTATCCACTCTGCATCTCAGGCTCTCTGTCAGCCATAGTTCTTGCCTCCATCCTTAGTTACAGTAGGAACAAGAAAGCAATTGCCCTGTAAGCCACCTTGGCCTCTTCTCTTCCAAGGAATTTAAGTTGAATATTGAGTTTGTGTTTATGCGCTAGGTGATTTTGTAGCTGCTTCTTTGTATTTCAAGGGCCATGAGCTCCTTCTCACAATACGATTGTTAGAGGCAGTCTTTTAAACCCTATTTATTACCAAAGACAGGGCTCAAAAGGAGACAATCAATAAATACACATAATATACATGAATATATGTTATATATATGTATATGTCAACTAAGATTCACAAATGTGTCTCCATGCCTGGAGTTAAGGGTATGATGCATAAATAATGTTTTAGAAAAGACACACATACGATTAAAAACAGAAGCAACCTTGACCAGTGACCTTCTCATCAGACTCTTGGTAGTTCCCTGCAAAATCAGACTAGCTGACACATATGTGCTGGGTGCTGGAACAGCGACTGTGACAGCAAAAGATGCTGTTAGGAAATCTGCAAATAAGCCTGGGTATCATCCATTTGGATTCCACAGTTAGTTTACTTGAAGACTCAGTCACAGATAACCCCATATCTCCTGAAATACATCTGCCACATGGAAACTGAAGAAAGGCCAGAGCAGTGGTCCTCAAACCCCTTCAAGCTGTTCACAAGTTCCAAAATACCTACATAAAAGTATTAACTTGTGCTGGGCTTGGTGGTGCACACCTGCAATTCCATTACTCGGGAGGCTGAGACAGGAAGATTGCAGGTTCAAGACTAGCCTCAGCAACTTGGCAAGACCCTCAGCAACTTAGCAAGACCCTGTTTCAAAATAAAAAATAAAATAGGGCTGGGGGTGTAGTTCAGAGGTAGAATGCCCTTGGGTTTAATTCCTAGTACTACACACACACACACACACACACACACACACACAAATACTAAGTTGTTAATTGCTTTTATCATTCTCACATGAGTGTCCAGTGGAATTTTCCAGAAACTACATAGTTATCTGAAAAGGCTATTAAGATACTCTTCCCTTTTCCAATTACATATCTGCATGAGGCCATATCTTCACACACTTCATCCAAAACAATATGTCACAACAGATTAAATGCAGAGCAAACAGGAGGATCCAGCTGTTTTCTATTACACCAGACATGAAAGACATTTGCAGAACTGTAAAACAGTGCCAGACCTTTCACTAAAGTTTTTTATTTTGGAAAATATATTTTTCATAAAATTGCTATTCTTGCTAATATGTAGTGATCTATTATTACTTTAAATTAATTAGTAAATTAATAAAATTTTCTTAGTTACTGCCCACATTAACAAAACCTCTTTGGGGGTCCTCCAATAATTTTAAGCATTCAAAACCATCTTGAGCCAGGCACCGTGGTACATGCCTGTAAGCCCAGCAATTGGGAGGCTGAGACAGGAGGATCACAGGTTCAAGGTCAGCCTCAGCAACTTAGCAAGGCTCTCTGCAACTAAGTGAGACCCTGTTTCTAAATAAAAAAAAATAAAATAAAATAGGTCAGGAGATGTACCCTGAGTTCAATCCACAGGATTAAAAAAAAATCTTGAAACCATAGAGTTTGAGACCACTGCTCTAGAATATGATGCATGTAAATATAAGATAAATGGGTTTCTAAACAACAAATGAAGACGGAAAAAAGCAAATAGAAACCTGTTTCTAAGATGGCCAGAAACCCTGCTCAGGCTGCCTCCCATGGTGCTTCACCTCATCAACTAAGTATCTGTAGCTTTGGGGATGCTTCATCTAAGTCTTACTTTTTTCTCATAAACCAAACCATTCATTTGCCCAGCCAAATATTTGCTAGCTCTTTGCAATTGTATATAAACGGTTTTGTTTCATGTTTACTTTACACTGTCCCACTTACAATAGTTTTAAATGAGGATTTAATTTTATTTATTTATTTAATTTTTTTTTTTTTTTGCGGTACCGGGGATTGAACGCAGGGGCATTCTACCTCCGCGCTACACCCCCGGCCCTATTTTTTTTATACTTTATTTTGAAACCGGGTCTCACGAAGTTGCGGAGGGCCTCACTAGGTAGAGAGAGAGAGAGAGAGAGAGAGAGGGAGAGAGAGG
>PVJS01012735.1:0-28534 GCA_004027185.1 Glis glis | reverse complement strand
GGGCTGAGGTTGGATATGTGGTAACGGCACATACATACCATGTCTAAGGCCTGCTGCACCACATCTGTGAGTTATTACAAAGAAAATGGATAGCCTGCTGCCCAGACCAGCCCTGGCTTATCTTCCTAGTAGCTTGTTAGTTTTTTAGTTTCATATGACTTATATTTTTAAGTAATATGGGCTAATGATACCAGTAAAATTTACATTAAATTGACCCATTTTTGTACAAGAATACAATGTTCATTTTTGTTCCTTTTTTTTCCTTTCCCCCATTTTTTAATTGGTGCATTATGGTTATATATAAGAATGGGATTCATTATTACATATTTATAATTTGTACATGCACATACATAATTTGGTCAATTACATTCCCTAGGGAGTGTAGGGAGTGTGTGTGTGTGTGTGTGTGTGTGTGTGTGCGCTCTCAAATAGCTATGTCAATCTCCATTTTCAACCATTCTTAGTCTTTGACTTAGAGAAAGCTCACCATTGTTTATTATTCCACATTAGATCCATTTCATCAAAACTCCAAGCCAGCCAAACAGTTAGATGTTATGCTATTCTTCTGCATCCCTACAGCTTCTCTTCTGTCTTGAACATGCTTGCAATTAGTTTTCAAGTCCCATCACCTACGTAAAAGTCTGTTGTTACCTTAGTGACCCAGCCTTACCCACACACCCCTTCAAAGACACCATGCTCAGGATGACGGAACAGTGGTCTCATGACAGGACAGGGTGCATCTGGGACTTGCTGACTCTGTGTGAATTTATACTTCCCTGTCTCAGTTCTTCCCCCTGTGAATGAAAAATACTTTCATATTCTCCATACCTCTGTTTATCGCACAGCCATGGAAGAATTTTAAGACTATGTCACCTCTTAGCTCCTCCTGATTGGCACTCTTTTCCGTTGCTTACGCTTTTCCCTGGTCTTTCATCCTACCAAATCCTACTCAGTATTACTCTAGTGTAGAATAATTTCTCATGATTTTTCTGTTTATCTGATGTTTACAATGTGATGGTTCTTATACTATGAATTTTCCAGAAATATATCATTTTTTTGCCAAATAGCCTTGGGTTTCTTGAGAGTAGAGATCTTGTCTAATTTACTCATAGCATCTCATAAAAAGATTTGTAACTCAAAAGATACTTCATACATCCAGATGCAAAAGATTGACCAATTATTATGTGCCAAGAACTGTGCCAAATGCTTTTGAATGTTTTTCTAATTTAATTCATGAACTTGAGGCTCAAAAGGGTGAGTTGACTTGTCCAAGGTAACACAGAAATCCAGCAGCAGCAACAGCTGGGTCTGGTAGCTAGAGCTTTTGGCATTGAGCTAAATACTTTTTCCATCTTGTCACACTGCCTCCCTAAATAAATACTTCTTGATTAACAGTTCTTCCACCTCACTATCTTTATTGTTGCCCTTGTTCTAATAAAATCAGTCAATGTCATGATGAAAACTTGAATATAGTTTCCTTTTAAAATCGAAAGATATTTTTACAAGACTACTGTGGTAGTCAGCTTTCTGTTTCTGCAGCCAAATACATAAGATAAGCTAATTAAACCAGGAAAGGTTTATTTTGGCTCATGTTTTCAGAGGTTTCAGTCCATGGTCACTTGGCCACGTGGCTTTTAGTTCTGTGGTGGCACAGTACAACATGGCGGGAGCTTGTGGTGGAGAAAACTGTTCATCTCATGGTGGCTGAGAAGCAAAGAAAGAGGAAAGAGGCTGGAGTCCCAATATCCCCTTCAAGATCACACCCCCAATGACCTAACTTTCTTCCACTAGGCCCACCTCCTAAAAGTTCCATTGCTTTTCAATAACACCACAGGCTGGGGACCAAGCCATTGGTTTATAGGCCTTTGGGGGAAATTTAAGATCCAAACCAAAACAATTATGCTCCATTGTACTATGATTAGCCTGGGACAATCAGTAATTTTGGTTGGTTGCTTTGCTAGTACTGTAGTGCAGGAGTCTTGGGAATTCCAAAAGGGTGCATTAGAGGATTGGAGTAGAGGAAATAACAAATTCTGATATCATCCCTGCCTCTACTAGAGTGATTTTAATTTACATATATATATATATATATATATATATATATATATATATAATTTTAACAAAGATTTCGTTTGCAAGAAGGCCTTCCACAGCTTTAAAAGTTTTTGGAATCTGCCATAGTCTAATCTCAGACCTTGGGTACTCTGCTGCTAAAGGCACCCCTCTCAGTAAACACATCAAAATATGGCCTAGTCATTGCTAGATACCCCATGCTCTAGAGGCTGGGAAAATGCCAAGCATTGACTTAGACAGGGCTTCCCCAGAACATACTATGCAGCTGGGGAGGACGAACTTGCTTCACCAGCTCTATGACACAAAGTGCTACAGAGTTCTGTACCAAACTAGCTCCTCCACCGGTCAGATACAGCAGTAACTGAATACCTATCCACATGGCCTGGGATTCCAATGAGCAGAAACTCCAGAGATAACATACTACAGAGACAGGGCACTGTACTTAGGGGACCAAAGACTGGGAGTCAAATCCAACTGGTAAATCCAACACAGGCATAGAGAAGTTAACAACTGCTTGCCATACCTGTGTTTGCCTATCAGTGAAATGGAGATGATAATCCTTATTTCACATCTTTAACAGTAAATGTTTTCTGAATAGATGGATGGGTGGGTGGGTGGGTGGATGGATAGACAGGGAAGCAGCTAGATGGTGAATAAATAGTCATCGGCTGGGCGTGGTGGTGCACGCTTGTAATCCCAGTACTTGGGAGGCGGAGACCGGAGGATCCGGGTTCGCGGCCAGCCTCAGCTACTTAGTGAGGCCTCCGCAACTTCGTGAGACCTGGTTTCAAAATAAAGGATAAAAAATAGGGCCAGGGGTGTAGCTCAGAGGTAGAAAGCCCCTGGGTTCAATCCCCGGTACCGTAAAAAAAAAAAAAATAGATAGTCATCAAACAAATGTAAAAGGGACACAGAACTTCACCAATTATGGCACAGGCAAAAGACCACGGTATAGGAAAACAAGCCACCATTTAAGAATAAGTACTTAAAGTAATAAGGATTAATGATTGTAGCAAGTAAAGAGAAAACTAAAGGAATTTAACTCTGGCCCAGTGGGTTCAGGGGAGACAATGGGCACTAGGGGGTGACAATGAGGGCAGAAAGCTCAACAGAAATCCTGGCAGCATCACTGACCCCCCAGGGGCTGCTAGTCTTGTCAGCAGGGGGAGGTTTGAAGGATGAAGATCTATAGACATTTGGGGACTAATGGTAATTTCTCTCTCTCTCTCTCTCTCTCTCTCTCTCTCTCTCTTCTAAACCCATAGCAAATGAGACCAGAAAAAGAGGTCAGATGTCTATTTAAAAAAAAGATTTTTGGGGGGGGTACTAGAGATTGAACTCAGAGGCATTCTACCTCTGAGCTATACCCACAGCCTTTTTGATTTTTTATTTTGAAACAGAGTCTCACTAAGTTGCTGAGGGTCTTCCTAAGTTGCTGAGGCTGGCTTCGGATCTTTGATCCTCCAGTCTCAGCCTCCCAAGTACTGGGATTACAGGTGTGTGCCACCATGCCCAGCTATTTTATTTTTTCCCTGGGTAGATACAAATTTTTAGTTAGGAGATGAATAAGTTCTGAAGATCAAATGTGTAGTAAAGGAATTATAGTTAATAGTAATGTATGGTATATTTGAAATTTTCTCAGAAAGTAGATCTTAAGTGTTTTCATTACAAAAACAAACAAGCAAACAAACAAAAAGAGAAAGTACATGACTCTTATATTTATATGAAGTGATAGATATGTGAATTAATCTTGATTATGATATCAGAATGTATATGTACATCAAAGCACTATCCTATACTCCTCTTAAATATATATACTTTTGTCAATTATACTTCCATAAAGCTGGAGGGGAAAGCAAAAAAAAACAACAAAAATATCTTCAAAGGCATAAAATGACACTGCTCCCATGAATAAGTACCCTGGTGATTTCATTGGAGCATCGAGATAACCCAGGATCATTTCCCCATGCCAGATCCTTAACTTAGTCACCTTCCTGAAAATTCCCTTTTGTCATATAAAGTAACATATCCACAGTTCCTGGGATTCAGAGGTAGACACCTGGGGCGGGGGCAACATTTTGCTCACCCCGCTATAGGATGAGCTTGGTTATATTGAAAGCACTGCAAGAGCGTTCAGAGGTTCTTGATCCTCAGTTGCAACTAATTCTGTTTAGATCGTATGCAAACTGATAACAGCTCAGGTTAGTTACTGGAGTCTGTTACCCTCATTCAGGTGTGGACAATGGCACGTTTCTCTTTGAATTCCTCATTTCATAGCCACTGTCATCACGCTGAAGAGCCTGGGCTTACAGAACAAAGTAGCTTAGCAGCAGGTGCAGGCAGCTGGTTGTCTCCCCTTCTCTACCTGGGGAGTGGTGTACACTCAATCTCATTTCAACCAGGCTCATAGTCTTACTGTGTATCAAATCTATATTTTAGTAAAGAGGCATTAGCCTCTTCCTGCTAAAAGACTCAGTTTACCTTTCCTGTGATTCCATGTCCCAGGATCCTTCTGTGAGCCCCAGTCCCATTCCATCTGATAAGGCTGGACATTCTATCAGGACTGACCCCAGTTCTTGTGTCTCAGTCACACTCCTCACAGAGAGATAAGACCTTCTGCCACCAGAAGAGGAAACCCTTTGACTATCCTGTCTTATTTTCATATGTTGCTGAGAATTAGAATGGAGAAATGACCAAACTAATTGTATAGTGAAAGAAGGCTATCTTCAGCTAAAAGTGGCCATCAATTGTAGCTCTATAATTGTGTTTTTAAATGTTATTAGCTTCTAGAATCATAAAAGAGGGTAGATTACATCATAAATGGGGGATATTGTTTTATTAGCTTCCAGAGTCAGAAAAAAGAGGAAGAGAACTTTTATCAAATGTAAGAAAGATGTCATACATCTTTTGTCTTTTGTTTTAATTTGTTAACTTCTTTTTTCAGCTGCTGGGGAATTCAGGGGAAATACCACATCAGAAAACATAATCCTGGAAATTTAAAATTAAAGTCTATGGTCCCTAGTATTCGGGAAAACTAGAGCCTATGTTTATACATCCTTTTCCTTCAGTTCTGTAAAAAGGAAAAAAAAAAACAAACTAACAGCACATTGCTATAGGCGACAACTTTTCCAAAGTTGGCATATCCCTGGTACAAATATTTGTGGAAATGTTTTCCAACAGAAATTGGACAATGTATCCATTACCAAGACTTGACAAAGATGTCATATGTGCTGGAGACCTTTTCTAAAAGAATGAATACCATATAAAGTTGAAATCCAGATATTATTCTTCCTCAGGCCTATTCCCCACCATTGTGTCCCAAAGACGTTCCCCGTCATGATCTCCCCAGTTTCTTTTGGGGTTACTTCTTTTTTTTTTTTTTTTGCAGTACCGGGGATTGAACGCAGGGGCATTCTACCTCCACGCTACGCCCCTGGCCCTATTTTTTATACTTTTCTTTAATTTTGAAACCGGGGCTCATGAAGTTGCAGAGGGCCTCACTAAGGAGAGAGAGAGAGAGAGAGAGAGAGAGAGAGAGAGAGTTGAGGCTGGCCGCGAACCCAGATCCTCCGGTCTCCGCCTCCCGAAGTACTGGGATTACAAGCGTGCGCCACCACGCCTGGCTTGGGGTTACTTCTTTATTCTCTAACCAAGGTCAGTTCTGCTCATCCATATCTGGGTGGCCAGGACCCCGAGTCCCAGGAGATGGAGGTAATGTGATTGCTCTACATAAGTCATTCTTTGCTGTTGAGATTTTTGCCTCTTATGCCAATCTGGCCACCAATCCTGGGGAGATGCACTAGGTGTCGTGTGTGTGTCCTGAATAGACACAGCTTTCCCAACTTACTCAAACTTCTGTTCACTGGTTCCCATGTGGCTCTCTCATGGTAAATGGTCTTTCCCAATGGAAGACACATTAGATGGGTCTTGTGTTTCAAGAGACATAGTTCTATGAAAAACAAGCCAGGAGAAGAATTCCAAAGGCTTGTAACCTACAGATCATGGGTTGCAAACCAAGTGATTTCTGGGGTCTGGCAGGTGACCCCAATAAGGAAAGCAGTCATAGCCCGCTACGGGGGGGGGGGGGGCTCAGAGTTCCAGCAAACTGTTGCATCGGGAGACTCAGACTTTTAACAGAAAACCAGAAATCTGAATGGTTGGGTGAAATCACTCTATTTTTCACTTTTCCTCACTGTTTCAAGTTCAAATCTACAGAAAAGTTTAAGCCATCATGCAGCAAACATTCACCTAGATTCATCCAGAATTGGTAAGGTTTTGTCACTTCCTGAACCATCCGAATGTAAATGATGCAAATCATGACACTCTATTCCTAGTATTTCCAGCATGCATCTCCTAAGAGTAAGAACATTCTCCAGTTTAACTACAATGTTATTATCAAACCTATGAAGCATAACAATTTCACTGCCCATATTGAAATTTCTCAAATTGTCTCAAAGTTATTTTATAACCTTTATTTGTTCAAACCAAGATCTAACCCAGATCGATATGTTGCATTTCATTATTAGGTCTGTTTGGGTATCTTTTAATCTAGAAAAGTTGTCCCATCTTTTTATGTTTTTCAAAACTATTTTTAATGGCTGGTAGTGAATATGAATTCCTTGAATGTGTTTAGGTGTGTTATTATGTGTGAATCTATGTGTTTACACACACAGAGGCCACAGAAGCAGGTTCTGCAGGCCACGTTTATGTGGTGGGTTATATCCTCTGCACCCAGGTATAATCTATCAAAAGTCCCACAGACAAGAGTATAGTCAGTATGGCCTTTGCCTCAGCTCATATTGTTGTGTTCTCTTATCAGGTTTAGAAAGATAAGATACAGACAATTTTTCTTTCATTGATATTTAACCTCCAGTTATTTTATATACCCTTAAGATGTAGGACTAAAGACATGGAGTTAAATTAAGAAGTGGACCCTACCCCCAGCAAGTTCTAGTAGAACCAAGATATAAAAATCTTAGCACATGATGCAGCAAGTTCCCTACAAGGCTCAGAGAGAGGATCAGAGGAGGCTTTGGTGAAGGAGGTGAAATCTGATCTGAGTTTGAAGAAAAAGCATGGGTTAGCCAGGTGAAGAAGAAAGGAAGAAGGCATGAACCTGAGGGAGAAGCAACGCCATGTACAACCGGAAAGCCTACGTGCCAAATTAAGGAGTTGGGTTGGTTTTTGCTTTTTGGGGGGTTTGTTTGTTCATTCTGGAGGGTTGGAGAGCCTTTAAAGTGAAAGGCTTTAAGTGAACATGGTCCAGTTGATCACAGGAAGAACATGCTGCCAGTCCTTCCAGGAAGGATTCCATAGGAAGCTACCACAGTGAAGGAGGCAGGAAGTGGTGAAGTCAGTACCCTGGGGTAGGAGGGGAAGGGCCGAGTTCAAAAGACACTGAGAGATAGAAGTGACTGCTGATACTGCTTCGATGGGAACAGGTGAGTCAGAGAAAGGAGTCTAAAGCTGATCCCCAGCTCACGTGTCAGGCCCGTGTGATAGACTGCTGTGGTGCCGGTTGTACACTCAGGTGGAAATGTCCCTTCCATGAGCACCGAATCAGGAAAGCAACAGTGAGGGTCTCAGAAGTGAGCACTCAGGAGCCTGAGAGGCCATGCAGCTGGGACTGGACAGGGTAAGGAGGCTGGCTTTGGATTGGATGCAAGGGCGGGGCATGGAAGGGGATCCTGGTGCACACTGCCTGCTGAGAAAAGGAACTTGTTAACCAAATCAAGTGGGTGGAACCAACTGGTGGAGAACACTGTGGTTTTGTGGAAAGACAACTCCTAGTGCTGTCATTTTCTCTCTCCACTCTTCTCACCAGTGGTCTAGTGAGTTCAAGGAAAAGCATTGGGCATGAAGAGAAATTGTTAGAAATCTTATATTATAAAAATCTCATCTTTTATTTTCTATTTTTGATTATATTTTATAATGGATAATGTACATTTGTTAGGTAATAGATGTGTGTATGTTGTTAGAAGAAAAACTAGTCAAAATGAATTTAACAGAGTTTATCTGAGCAAAAAATGAATCATGAATCAGAAGGAGAAGCAGTTGGGATCACGCACTGGAGCGGCGCAGGCAGTGAGCCTTCAGGAGTGCACTAGGAAGGAAGACAGGAAAATATATTGGACTGGTTAGACCGGTTAGACCAGTTAGCTTGGGAAGACCCTAGTCAGAGGTGAGTTGGGAGTTTCTGAGTGGCAGCCTCTAGTTTCCTTTTGGTGTTTACAATGGGCTTTGCTTTGCCTACAAAGAGGCCTATACCTCTGGAGCCATCCCAGCCTAATGGCTTTGCAATTATCATTTTTTTATCTTGGGGTTTATTAATAAATATTCACATATTAGGAATGCGTGCTCATACATCAAAATCTTCATTGACTACTCTCTGTATGACTCTCTGTACTACTCTTTGTGGGTAAGAAGAGATGGGAGAAGGGGGAGCAGGCGGTTCTGATACCCCCACCCAGCCACACATACAATAAGATCGCGGACACCTTTCAGGATGGTTTGTCCCCTAGTAAAACCTCATGTAGCAACCTCCCCTGGAATTTATTCAAGTCTCTTCTGTCTGTTCCTAATGCAAATGCATTTCTAGATTCTTAGAAGCTCAGAGATGGAAAACTCTTTGACATTGACCAGAAAGTTTCCTGAGAAACAGAAGAAAGAAGGGATTCAAGGAAAGCAGTTGAGGTCAGCAGGAGGGAGGGCAAAGGAAAGTAGAGAAAAGCCACCTCTTTTTTTTTTCCCAAGAATTAAATAGGAGCCAGTCGTACACCATGCACGTTGTAATGTTTCTCTACATGTGCATGAGTTTAGAGGTGAGGAAGAGGAAGTGGCTGCTAAAGTCAAAGAAAATAAGCAGAACCCATTTTTTAATCCTTTCCTACATAATCATTCTCATCTTAATTAGCAATGTGCCTGGGCGCAGAGTAGTTCATGACAGCAGGCAATGAGCTCACTCAAGGAATACACACCTTTGATGAACTGTGATCAGGATGCACTTGGCTTAAAGACAAAGCTCTTGACAATCAAACAGATGTCAGCAAGGCTGTGGTGAGCCTTCAGAAGGGCATGGATTAATTTGAGCCTCATCTGGTACTCATTAATCTTGGCAGTGGCAAGGAACGTGGAGCCAGCCGAGGTGGGGCTTCCCCCCCCCCCCCCGTCTGTCTTCGCACTGAACCCCTGTCCCTGGAGGAAAGGGAGCCATCAGAACCATGCTGAAGTCTGACTCGAGGCCAAATCGTTTTCACTCCCAAACACATTCACCATTTGTTTACTGAGAAAGTCCCCGGGGGTCCTTAAGAGGCCTGGCCACAGGACCAGATCACCTCCTCTTGAAGGACTTCTGGATTAGACATTGTCTTCCTATTGCTTGCTCCTTTAAGAACCAGTATATTAACTTTATCATTTTTTAATTGTGAGGAAATGTTTTAGTAATAATATTAAATACAATATTTAGTTTAGAGAATGGAGAAGCAGGTGCATTGACAGGCAGTCAGCACAAACAGGTCAACACCTCAAAGAAGTGATTTTGCTGATGATATGGAATGGGGTGAGATTTCTCAACCTGGGGTAGAGGTGAGGGTGAGACAAGATGGGGACAGCAGAAGAATTTGGACGTGTTAGAAAGACAGCAATTCTGATGTCCTAAATAGATACTTGATGTTTGGTGTGATACGTTGAGTGTAAACTCATTTGCACCATCTCTGCGACAGCCCCCACCAAGTAGCTAATTTTCCTACATAGGGTTTTATTTCCTTATATTGCACAATAGAGAAGTATAGGGTGGGGGAACAAAAGGCCAGTATTCACATCCACAAAGAATGAGCTCTTCATGGAGACGTTCATCATTTGCCTAGAATTACTCTTGTGTGGGGGTGGGGAAGCCCTGAGCATTTAATAAAATATCCAGAAGGACTTAGGTGATAGCTATGATTCTGCAGCAGATGTAAGGCCAAATGTTTTATTTAAGAGACCTTTCAGTGATTTTATTTTCATTTAATTGCTCAGGTTTCCCTGCAATTGATGAAAGCCTTTAGTAAAGAATAGCCACAAAAATAATGAAAACCTCATATTCAAATAATAACCCAATCTGATTGGCTTCCTTTTAGAAACGTAATGAGAATGATTTTTTCCAATTTAACCTTCGGTTAACACCATCTCAAGAAGGGTGATAGGTGAAAAATATGCTCTTTTTGTTTTGTCTTCTTTTCCCTAAATGAAAGAAAAAATACTAGTGCTACATGGTATCCTAAAAGTCCTATATCAGAGACAGTCTCTGCTACATCTGCTGTGAAAAGGAAGACTGTTCTCAGCAATCGGACTGTGGACATCCCAGAGAACATTGACACCACTCTGAAGGGGCACACAGTATGGCAAAGGGCCCAGAGGAGCCCAGCAGAGGGACTTCAGAATAGACAATGTCAGTTTCCTTGGACAGGAAGAGGCTACCAGTTAACAAATGGTGGGTAAATAGAGAGGAAATGGCTACATTTCACACTGTCAGTAGTCCTGGATAGAACACAGAGCAAAGGTGGTATGCTGGGCTTCCATTAGAAGACAGGTCCAACCGCCAAATCCTCTCCCTTGCTAAGCAGCAGAGGTGGGGCCTCAACCGTCTACCTTCCCACTGAACCCGGGTCCCTGGAGTAAAGAAAATCACCAGGACCATGCTGGTGTGGGGGTGTAGCTCAGGGGTAGAGTGCTTGCCTAGCATGAATGACTCCCTGGGTTTCATCCTCAGCACCAAACATAAAAAGAAAAAGAAGGGCTGGGCGTGGTGGTGCACGCTTGTAATCCCAGTACTTTGGGAGGCAGAGACCGGAGGATCGGGGCTCGCAGCCAGCCTCAGTTCTCTCTCTCCCTCTCTCTCTCTTTTTCTCTCTCTCTCTTTCTCTCTCTCTCTCTACTTAGTGAGGCCCTCCACAACTTCGTGAGACCCGGTTTCAAAATAAAGTATAAAGAATAGGGCCGGGGGTGTAGCGCGGAGGTAGAACACCCCTGGGTTCAATCCCCGGTACCGCAAAAAAAAAAAAAGAAAGAAAAACGAGGAGGTCTGTGTATCCTCATTTCCCTATCAATGTCATTACTCAGAGGAGAATGAGTCTCTTGTTGAAATCTGAAATTCCTTAAGTGAAAAATACATCCACAGGGTGTAGATGAGGCCAGGTGTTGCTTGTTCAATATTTCAAGAAAGATGAGGTTACTCCTTGAAAGAAGTGACATTGAACTTATTAAAATTCATCTGCATTGAGTCTTCAAGCCACAACAGTTTTTTTAAGGATATCAAAAAATTGGAGTGTGTTATCTGAGTTTTTGAAAAAGAAATAGTTAAGCTGTGCATGGTGGCACAGGCTTGTAATCCAAGTACTTGGGAGGCTGAGACAGGAGGATTGCAGGTTTGAGGACAGCCTCAGCAGGTAGTGAGATTCTCATCAACCTAGTGAGAACCTGTTTCAAAATAAAAATAAAGCGCCGGGCCTGGTGGCGCATGCTTGTAATCCCAGTACTTTGGGAGGCGGAGACTGGAGGATCTGGGTTCGCGGCCAGCCTCAGCTCTCGCTCTGTCTCTCTCTCTCTCTCTCTCTCTCTCTCTCTCTCTCCTTAGTGAGGCCCTCCGCAACCTCGTGAGACCCGGTTTCAAAATAAAGCATAAAAAAATAGGGCCGGGGGCGTAGCGCGGAGGTAGAAGGCCTCTGCGTTCAATCCCCGGTACCGCAAAAAATATATATATATAAAAATAAAAAATAAAAATAAAAAATAGGGCTGGGAGTGTATCTCGGAGGCAGAATGCCTCTGGGTTCAATCCCCAGTACCACAAAAAATAAAAATAAAAAAATAGGGAAATCGAGTGTTAATTATTATGTAATTGATAACAATATAAGCTCAAAATAGTATAGATTTGAGCAAATATCTATACTTTCACTTATTTTAAGAATATGCCATCATGTCATTAAACTCACCTCATGGCATTTTAGTTGTTTTTATTAAATCTTCACACCTTTTCAGATGTTGTCAGTAAGTTTAACCACCATTTGTATCAAATGAAATATTCCAATACCCACGGGGTATTCTACCTCCTAGCTACACCTTCAACCCTATTTTGGTTTTCACTTGGAAACAGGGTCTCACTAAATTGCTGGCAGCCTCACTAAGTTGCTGAGGCTGGCTTTGAGTCTGCAATCCTCCTGTCTCAGCCTCCCAAGTACTGCGATTACAAGCCACCATGCCCAGCCTCCAATTTTTTAATTAAAACTTTATAAGTGTCTGTATTTCTTCTCTACCATTTTAGAAAGCAAACTCTGTGTGTGTGTGTGTGTGTGTGTGTGTGTGTGTGTGTTACTGGGGATTGAACCCAGGGGCATTCTATCTCTGAGCTACACCCCCAGCCCCATTTTTTAAAAACTTTTTATTTGGAAACAGGGTCTCACTAAGTTGCTTCTAACCTGAGATCCTCCTGTTTCAACCTCCCAAGTACTGGGATTACAGGTGTGCCCTACCACACCCGGCTTGAAGGCAAATTTTTTGAAATGTATATGCTTTTCACATGCAGAGGTAAGGGATATAAATTGCTGGGCTGACCTTCCCTTTCCTAGGACAGTTGTATAAAGAAGCAACATCCCCACTAACCAGGAAGCTTCCCTCAGCCTCCAATAAATTAATTCATTCCCAACTGTTATAAGGTACTTTCTGTATGCCAGGCAATATATTAGAAGCTAGGAATCAAAGACAAATAAGCCACAGTCTCCACCCTTAAGAAGCTCAGGATCTCATGGGAAAGACAGACATGTCTCCAACAATTAAAAAAAAATAGTACAGAAAGCCAGAGGAAGGGTACCTGACCCAGGCTTGTGGGACTGAGTTCAGAAGGAGGTAATATCTACATAGTGGGTTTTGAGAGAGAGAGGAGGAGGTGCACTCCATGAGGGCAGGCAGGCCCCTTGTTTTTATAAATTGGTTTGTTTAATTTTGTTTGGGGCATCATAAGGAGGTTGGTGGAAGGGAGAAGAAACAAGCAATTCCAAACCCCAACATTGCCCAAGATCAAGTATCCTGTGTTGGGATACTTGTCTTCCTCCTCTTTTCTTTTTTTTTTTTTTTTTTTTTTTTTTTTTTTTTTTTTTTTTTTTTTTTTTTTTGCAGTACCGGATATGGAACCCAGGGGCGTTCTACCTCCGAGCTACACCCCTGACCTTATTTTTTATACTTCATTTTGAAACCGGGTCTCACGAAGTTGCAGAGGGTCTCACTAAGTAGCTGAGGCTGGCTGCGAACCAGGATCCTCTGGTCTCCGCCTCCCAAGTACTAGGATTACAAGCATGCGCCACCATGCCGGCTCTTCCTCCTCTTTTCTGCCTAAGCTCTGTAGTAATTCTTTGTCCTGTGCAAGTTCTTCATCCATCCATTGACCTAAACCCTTGTTGCAGCATGTCGTGGCTCCTGATACACCGTCTCCATCATGGTCAAACCACAGGTTTCGTTGGACTGAACGAGACCCAACAAAGACTGATTTGCAAAAGTTCAATTCTCCTCCTCATGTTCCCTCCCTCACAACCACCTAGCAACATTCAGAGATGGTAGGGTTGGTCCCTGTGCCCAGGCAGGGCCCAAGATCTGTCTATCTTCTGACTCAGCCATCCCTAGAGTATCCCCTGGTCATCCATGGACCAGATTGGCTGGGGCCCCAAGCACAGCAGCCAGCAGGAAGAGAAATAGGATAGTCCCCTGTCTCAGAACACCACTGAGAAGCTGCAAAACCACTTCTGCTTAGCTCCCACTGACCAAAACGTAGTCACACAGCCACATCCTATGGCCAGAGGGACTAGAAAATGCCTTGTTTTATGTAGTCATGTGCCAACTGAAAAGCAGAGCTGTCTTGTGATAGATTGAGCATCGGCAAACATTTTCTGCAAAGGGCCAGAGAGTAAATATTTTAAGCCATATATAGTTTTTGTTGTTGTTGTTGTCATCATCATCTTCTTCTTCTTCCTCCTCCTCCTTCTTCTGAGTGTTTTATAGCCTTTCAGTATATAAAAGCCATCCAGGCATGGTGGCACACACTTATAATTATAGCTACTCAGGAGACTGAGGTAGGAGAATTCCATGTTTGAGGCCAGCCCAGGCAACTTAACAAGACCCTATCTCAAAATAAAATAAAAACAGATATAGGTGTAGTTCAGCAGTGAAGTGCTCCTGGGTTCAATCCCCAGTGCCAAAAATAAATGAGTAAATACAAATATAAAAGTCATTCTTACCTTGAGGGCTATAGAAAACACACCACAGGACAAATTTGTCAAGTGGCTCATAGTTTGCTGACCCCTACTGTACAAAGACAAAACCAGACAAGGAGGACAGTGGGCCCCTCTGGCATAACCACCAAGAAGACCTCGCTTTGCTCGCAATTCTAGTCTTAGTAAAGTGCTTGGCCCATATAGTCGGCGTTTAACGTTAATGAATGAATGTAAGTGTGAATGAATTAATTAATTAATGAAAGAACAAACCAATGAGTAGAAGGGTAGGGGAGGTTAATTTAACAACCACAATTTGCTAAAATTTCATTTGTTGTTGTTGCTGTTGCCTTGAAACGGTCTCCCTAGGCTTGCTGAGAGGCTAAGTTGCTGAGGCTGGTCTTGAACCTTCGATCCTCCTGTCTTCCAATGGTAGTCTCTTAACATGGTTCATTCTCTGAATCCTCCATTTTCTCCAGAGTTTGAAGAGTAGTTGACTGGGGAGCAGACAGGATTGAGTCCACTGGGCTCTCCAGCACACTCGGCACCCCTTCAGTTGATAGAGTCCAGCACCCCACTTCACTCCAGACCACAGAGAGTTAGGTCCCATATTTTCCACACGTTGGCATGGACCCTCCTAATCACAAGCCGCTCTCCTTGACCTCCCCTGGAGGAGACACCGGGTGTGCAGGCAGCTCATGGCCACGGGTCTCCTGGGTTCCTCTCCTTGAACACCCTGGCGGCAGGCAGGGGAGCCTTGGCCTTGCTCTTTTCAATATCACATGCCTGCTGGGGATGTCAGCAGGAGTGTACAGGCTGAATAGACACTTTTTAGTTCCCCTCTTTCTCCTCTTCTTGCTCAATATCCTGAGGCCATAATAGAATTTTTCCCTTCTAAGACAGCTTGGTGGGGGAGGGAGGGCTGATTGACCCAACCATTCATTCCCCTGGACTTTCCCCTGCCAGGCATCAGAAAGTGCCACTGCTCTGGGATCCTGTGGTGCAGAGCAGATGCAGCAGCACAGTGAGGGGACCCAGGCCCGGCCCGGGGAGACTCACTAGAGGAGACTCCCCTCCCACCTTCTTCTGCAGGAGTCAGGTAACAGGGACACCCAGGTTTCTTCTTTTAAATAAATGAGTTTTACAGCAGGGAAAGATGCCACCTCCTAGCCCTGGCAGCATGAGTTGTCCTGACTAGATAACTGGAGGAAAGGCGTGTTCTGGTGGAAAATAGCAGAAGAGATGGTAATCAGATAACAAGCCTCAGCCTCTTTGTAGCCAGAAGGGTGACGGGCAGATAAAAATGTGGCCGGGAATGTGCCTGTCACTTGCTCTTTTGTAACTGGATAAGACTTCTTGTGCATTGTAACTTCCGGGGCCACTAGTATTAAATGAAGTCTTGCAACAAAACCAGAGACACAGGGGCGCAGAGGATTTATTTCATCCTGGCTTCTAACAAATGTGTGCTCCTCCTTTCGATGAGGAAGAGTTACTTTCATATTCCTCCTAAACCTTAAGATCTGGCAGGGCACAGACCAAGGGGCTACCCTGCCACACACCCTGGCTTCTCACAGGAAATCCTGGTGAGCCGGATAAATGATGACAAACAGCTGCAAATCAGCCAAGAAAGCTTGTCAGGGTGACCAGTCACTCCAAATATTGCTTGGAGACTTTGGTCCTCCTCTATGCATTGCTGCTGCTTCTAAAGAATACATAAGGCCATTTTTGTTTTCTTCTTAACTGGAGTTATAGGAAAGTAATTAAAAGAGAATAGACCTCCGACTCTACTTCCTATCTGCTGTGTGACTTTGACAGAATCACAGAACTTCTCTGTGTCTCAGTTTTCTCATAAAATGGCTGTAATAACAGTACTGACCTCATAGGGTTGTTGTGAGGATAACATTTTATGCACTCACTATGTACTCATATGCAGCACTAGATTAGAAATTGCTATTCGAATTATTTTGACATTAGATACTGTTTATGTGCTTTTTCAGTTCCTGCTCTGAGGGTGCGAGGGGAGGGTTCATGTAGATCAAGGCATGTGCAGGTGACAAGGTGAGACACGCATCTCAAACAGTCTGATGCCCCAAGAAATTAGTGACGAATGACAGGCGAAGGGGAGAAGGAGGAGGTTGTTCTTTCCAATAAAACCACGTCTTTTAAAATGTGCCATTAAATAGTATCATGAATATCCAAGGTACTGTGGTGTGCTCCTGGGACGGCCTGGATAAGTGGGTCTTCTGTTTCAAAAAGGGAAAACTGGGAAGGATTGCACTTCCTGTAGGAAGTCACTTTAAAGGTTCAGGTCCTTGCTGCCTACTCTTCATTTCCATCTGTTTATGTAACTACCAGTGGGCTCAAATTCTCCCCAGCTCCTGTGGCAATTCAGAGACGCTCCCTGGACTCCTGGTTTCTGGGAAATGCTAGTCTTCCAAGTGAGGGCTTCCGGGCAGAGTGGGTGTACTGACATCTAGCGGTCCAAAGACAAAGTGCAGGCAGTGGCCACGTAGCACTATGAATTATGCAATTATGCAATTATGCACAAGTATTCACAGTAAACACTTATGAATTATGCACAGTTATAATGCACCAATAAAAATTATAAATCTTATTTTCCACCATGTATGTCACATGCCAACAGAAAGGGAGGTCAGGGGATGTGGAAAGGACCTTGCATTTGTCTGAGGTGTTGTGGGGCTTCCTGCCCCAAGGGGATGTTTCTGAGGAGAATGTAGAGAGTGAAGCTTGGCTCGCTGGCAGATCAGCTGTGGCCCCAGAACTGAGATCTGAGTTTGAAATGGGCTCAGTCACGCCCCAGCTGTGGGCCTTGGGTGAATGAAGGAATTGCTCTGTGCCTCGGTTTCTTTATTTGTAACCTGGGAAGAACAGTAACTCCTTCGTTGATTTGCTAGGAGGTGATGCCTGAAAATCTCCTGGAACCGAGCCCAGCACAAAAGGCAGTGCCCAAGGCCATCTGCTTTGGGTGGCTTGGGTGTGGCTGTGCTTTTAGAGTAAGTCAGTGAAGCTGGTAGCTACACCACAGTCAGGCAGCGCAGGCCAGCCAGGAGCCCACTGGATGAGCAAGTATGAGACCCAGAGTCTAGTCCCAGCATGTGGCTTTGGACGAAGAACTTACTCTGTTTCTTTCCTGTAAAATGAGGGCTTGAATTCCCTGGCGTTTGAGGTTTCAACTTTCTCAAACAGTGTGTCTCTAAGGCAAGGCTTCCACTTAAAAATCGATCCACCTGTAAGGCCCATTTTTCTCACCTTTATTTTACCACAGCCCAGGGTTGTCCCAGGCATGTCCAGCCTGTTCCAGGTGTGTGTTATAAGGCAGCTGACTGATGAGAAGTGCAGGTTGGAATAGCCTCTGTGTCAACCACTACGAATAGACCAAGTGCATGTCTGGGCAGGGGTGGAAATACCCACAGGATATTCCGTCATCAGAATACCCACAGGATATTCCGTCATCAGAAGCTGCTCTGGGGTTTCATTGATGAATTTGGAGAGCTCCAGGCTTGTCCTGTGTTTCTCCCTCTGCTAACCAGACTCTTTGCACAGATAGGAAACCAGGAAGACATGTAGCTGTGGGATTTCCGTGCATATTTTGTTAATAATGTTGCTGAAATCCATGTCCCAGGTTACAGTCAGAGCAGCACATGATCTTGCTGACCAGGACAGGTTGAGTGCAGCAAAGTTTGCCTGCTGCCCAGACTCGTTCCCTACTTTGTCTTTCTGAGCCAGGACTAATCCCAGCTGGGATGACACCTCTGGGAGGGGCAGCAGGTGGTGGCCCAGAAAAGGTAATTATGAAATGAACTTTCTGCCCTTCCTCTTAAACTTCATCCATGTGAATATTCACAGAAATCTAGCACAAAGGTATTTTGGGCCTGGGGAGGGGGTACTAGTTTTCTTTGGCTGTGGTCACAAAGTACCTCATCCTGAGTGGCTCCAACAACAGAAATGTATTCTAGTCTGAAATCAAGGTGGGGGCAGGGCCGAGCTACTTCCGAAGGTTCTAGAGGAGAAACCGTTCCTTGTCTCTTCTAGCTTCAGGTGGCCCTGGATATTCCTTGGCTTGTGTCTTTACCACTCCAATCTCTGCCTTTGTCTTTAAATGACCTTCTTCTCCTCTCCTGTATCTTAGAGGGACACTTGCCACTGGATTTAGTGCACCATGGATTTAGTGCTACCAGGATGATTTCATTGCATGGTCCTTAATTACATCTGCAAAACCTCTTTTTCTAAATAAGGTCACTGTCACAGGTTCTGAGACATGGACGTATCTTTTTTTTGGGGGGGGGAAGCTACATTTAAACTACCACAGTGAATGTGGAAGATATAAAATTTATAAAGACAAGCAACTAGCAGCTATACCCCAGTCCCGTCCACTCATACTGAATCAGGGCTCCCCCAGAAGGTGCCCCAGTTCTTATCATTGAATTTCTGAAACAATTTTGGCAGGTATTGATCAGTAAAGGTATAAGGATAAATGCAATAGGGATCCAAAATTCCGGTGGATTTTAATCATCTTTGCGTCTGAACACACCACAGGCTGTCGCATCCTCCCACATGTATGCCTGCCTGGCTGCGCGGGTGATTCCTCAGCAAGAGCACACAAAGTGCGCAGCTCCAAAGAACTCCAGCAGGGTGCTGCTGCTACGCACTGCACTTCTTATCCTCCGCTCTCCCTCTCTTCATCTCCAAGGACATCACCCCAAGTCCCTTTATGTACCCTGTCAGTCAAAAGATAACTTTAGGGCTGGGATGTAGCTCAGTTGCAGAGTGCACACCTAGCATGCGTGAGGACCTGGGTTCAATCCCCAAGTCTGCAAAACAAACCCAAATAAGCAAAAAATAGTAGTGAGGATTGCACTCACATCCCTCAAGTTGGTTTTCACGAATTGTTTCTATTCGTATCAGATATTTGACATTGGTCCGTTACTAAGTTAAATTAAATGGCCAGTTTAATTTAACTTGATACCTTGCCAAACACTGTTTTTTTAACTACTCTTACCGAGTTTTTGTATTGTGGTGAGATGTACCTAACATAAAATTTGCCATGTTAACCATTTTTTCTATTAAGTACATTCACATTGTTGTGCCACCGTCACCACTGTCCATCCCAGGAACTTGTTTTTCTTCCCCCACCAAAACTCTGCATCTATGAAATACTGACTCCCTGATTCCTCCTCCCAACCCCTGGCAGCCACCATTCTACTTTCTGTCTTCACGAATATGACTATTCTGGGTACCTCATATAAGTGGAATCACACACTGAGTGTCCTTTTATATCACATAGTACACCGTCTTCAAAGTTTATGTTATAACATATGTCAGAAAACCCTTCCTTTTTAGGACTGGATGATACTTCAATGTATGTACACACCACATTGTGTTATTCCACTCATCCATCAATAGACCATTGGGTTATTCCACTTTGGGGCTATTGTGAATAATCCTACTGTAAATATAGGTGTACAAATATCAGTTTGAGTCCTTGCTTTTGCATCATTGGGGCAGATAGCCAGAAGTGGAATTGCTGGCTCATGTTTAGTTTTTTGAAGAGCCCTCATACTCTTTCCCACAGCAGCTATGCCGTTTTATATTGCCACCAGTAGTTCAATTTCTTTTTTGTAAGGGTTCAGTTTCTCCAAATCCTCACCAACACTTCTTATTTTCTGGCTTTTTTTGATCATCGTCATTCTAATGGAGATAGTTTAAATTTTTAATTAAAAGAAAAATCTATTCAAAATCAGTAAGTGACTTTCTTTGTAATACTTTCATTCTTTCCAAAAACCATTCAGTATTTAGAAAATCATAAAATGGGAAGGGATCGGTGTGTTTCATTTTTTTGAAATTTCTATCCTTTGAATTAACCATGGATGTTAACATTTTTTTTGCTTTTTTATCCAGACAGAAGAAATTTTATATAAATGTATTGCCATCAATCTGATTTTAGCCACAGAAAATCCCAAATCATAATCTTTTTCTCCCGTTCCATCTGTTTACATCCTTCTTCAACCCTTCTGCCCACCAATAAACTCTAAGCTGAAGCCAGATTAACAATAAACACCATCCTATGCAGACAAAAGATGAGGCAAAATGGGACCCAGGCCCCTGAACCCACACCTGGATGGCTTGTCACTGACTCTAGGAGGCAGCTGTCTGGAGCCAGCTTATGCTAAACGAGACCTAAAGTAGTCATCTCCCTAAATGCCCCAGCCCTACACAAACACACAGACCAAACGTTAATAAAAACAAGCAGAAGAGTTTGTCCTGGCTGTTTTCCCTTCCCTGATTGCTCAGGGTGTTGCAAGTCAGTCAGGTGTTTGGGCCTTGAGTGAGCCCTGCCTACATCTTTTATGCCTTGCTCCGTCTCCTTGCTCATTTCAGATCTACCATGATGACAACCATAAAGAGGACAAAGGTTATCACCTCCCTTGCAATGGTCAGGACAAAGGGTCAGTTACCAAGATTAGGTGGAAAGCTTTTTGGATCAGAGTAAGAAACTAAAATGTTGTATGTGTTAGCTGAGAGTTTAAACTCAAAATCACAACTGCACAAAGAGGTAAAGAAAGTCATGATTCCTACGATATATTAGAGTAGGCACAAAATTTAGAACCAGAACCTGGGTTTGGCTGTCATCTCTACCACTTGCTAGAGTTTATATGTCTCTTGACACCATTCTATAACAACAAGAATTAGCCAGTCATTGGGAGGACTAGATGAGATATTGTATTTGACATTTTGGTATAAAATGTGATTATTAGTTCTAATAGTGGAATTAGTAATAAGTGTAAAATACCAAACTCCAGAAGTTTTTGCTCACCAAGTGAGTGTATGTAGAGTTTGGGGAGAAAAAAAATTAAGGTAATTTGTTCCCTGGAAAAAGCTATTGTAGTAAAGTGAGAAGACACTAAGGTAGATAGTGGCAAAGTGCCAAACACTGGATTTAGTGCACAGGCAAGGGGTGTGCAGAACTCGGGAGAAGATGAATGAATGGATATGGGAGAACAGCCGAGGCCACTGGAAAGATGAGAGACTTGGGGAGAAAAGTGTGGCTAGGCGCTAAGAGCAGGATGCTTGAAACCAGAAAGCTTGAAATAAAGAGTGTCCGGATCTTTATGAGAAAAGGTGGGACCCCATGAAGAACTCCATGATAACAAAGGCAAGAGAAGTTGCTCGTTTCCTGACAGGGCCTTGTCACTGTGCCATCATAAGACAGGGAAAGTGAGCTAAGAGGTGCCAGGTGATTATGTTATTTGGTCCTGACTACTAAATACTGCTGCATTTTCTTCAAAGTTCAAAAGCAGAAGAGACAGGGTGGGAATGAAACCAGAGGGGCGGCGGAGAGGTAAGAAGGGCGATGCCCACGCTATCATATTCTGTAGGTTAAGATATCACCATTTTATCCATTTCTGTTTGTGGAATCTTCCCCACCTAGTTTTTACTTTTCTCAAGTCAAACTCTGGGTCCCTCATCGAGGAGCAGCTGCCACCTGTCTTGATTTGCCTGTTGATGTCTTCCTCTTTGAGCAGTTTGCTTCACAAAGATCTTTTCACATTCTGGGACAGAAGTCTCTAGAAAGCCCCACAGATAGCCTCATCCCTCCACCCCACCCCACTCCATGGAAACCTTGCACTTTAAGTTTCTGACTTCCAGTTCAGTGAAGATGAGCATCCGCTCCCCAGGAACGTGTGTCTGTGTGGTGGGAGTAATATAGGGGCTGAGTGGGGAAAAGAAGTATTACATTTCTTTTATCTTTTTTATGTCCAACAGTATTTTTCTCAGCCACCAAAAACTTCTATTGCAAAATCTATATATTCATTTTTGAGCCAGGGTCTCACTAAGTTGTCCAGATTGGCCACAAACTAGTGATCCTCCTGCCTCACCCTCCTAAGTACCTGAAATTACAGGCATGCATCATAGTGCCCAACTCAAACTTCACATGTTTTTAGCAAAATGAATTTTCTTTCCCAGGTTTATACTATTTATATACTAAAATAGAACAACAACCTGGGTGTGGTGGCGCACACTTGTAAACCCAGTACCTGGGAGGCTGAGACAAGAGAATTACAGGTTCTCAGCCAGCCTCAGCTACTTAGTGAGGCCCTTCACAAATTAGTGAGACCGTTTCAAAATAAAAAATAAAAAATAGGGCTGGGAGTGTAGCTCGGAGGTAAAATGCCCCTGGGTTCAATCCCCAGTACCACAAAAAAAAAAAAAAATAGAACAACCACCTCCAGGCATGGTGGCACATGCCTATAATCCCAGTACTTGGGAGGCTGAGACAGGAGGATCAAAGATTCAAGACCAGCCTCATCGACTTAGTGTGACCCTAATAAAAAATAAAATAGGGCTGGGGGTGTAGCTCAGAGGTAGAACATCTCTGGGTTCACTCCCCAGCACCACACACACAAAAAATAGAACAACCACAAGAAATAGTAGCTGAAATGAAGGTCTCTGAGTAAGACAGTTAGAGGAACAAGGAAAATGGGAGAACTTATACTGTATTATGGAGTGTCTTAGCATTCTTACTACTCTAATTCAAAGACCTAACCACGTAACTTAGAGGATGGAATATTTTATTTGCTCGTGGTTTTCCTTGGAGATTTTGGGATTCAGCCGGGGACCACTGATCTCAGGGCATGGCAGCGGGAAGTGGAGAGAGAGTACAAGGCTTTGCTCTCATATCATGGAAGGAGGAAGCAAGAAATAGTGAGGGGGAAAGGAACCACATATAATCCCCAAGGCTGCAGCCCCAGGGACCCATCTTCTCCAGACACACCCTACCAGCCCAGGCCACCACCCAGATAAATCCATTATAATAGATTTATCAGCTGCTGGGATTACAACCCTCATGACTTAATTACATCAACTCCAAACACCAATTTATGAGCTCATCCGGGGCCATTCTATATCTAACTATAACATGGAGTATACATTAAACATTTTCCTAAGAGCCAAATTAGCCACTAATGAGATATCCACGAAAACACTTTTTAAAATAATCTACAAATTCATTAGTCAAAATGTAAACTCCCCAAAGACCATCTTCTAATTTGGTACCTTCATTTAATGAAGGCTAAAGAAGTGTAAACAATCCCAAGCAAATGTAAGATAAATCTGCTATAAAAAGTACTTAAGGTGGAATAGGTAAAACGAGTGGGTTTGGAACTTTTTGTTGCTATTAACATCTTTCCCTCTAGTCTCTACATCCTAACATCATGCCATTGACATCAGGACGTCAAAGACTAACAACCTAACAGACTTCAGAAACACATAGAAAGTCATATTTAACTTCCTCATTATTCATGCTTAAGCCATGGGAGGCCCTGCCAGAGTCAAAACTGTGTTGTGCAGAAGCTATTTGGTAGGATAACAAGGAAAAGAAGACCTGGAGGTTCTAACTAGTAGAATGATGGTGATTTTCAAGCTCCTAGTCTTTAGAGACATAGGGCACACAGAACTCCAGGTGGAGAAAGCAGGGTGACGACATTTGGGAAGTGGGCAGTGGCATCTGAGCCTTATAACTCGCTAAGTTCTCTTGCTTCCTCCACTTCAATTCACCCTAGAAGAGAGGACACAAGAGAGACAAGAACGTTGTCCAGAGCAGCAGGTGCCTGGGATAACATCAGAGTCAACGATATGATGAGGCACAGTGACACGGACAGAGGCTTTCTGCCAAGGCGCTCAGGCCATCCTCCTAATGAGAAATGGCCAGGCACACACAGCACCCAGAGAGGCCCCACGGGTGCCAGGTGTTTCTGCTGACCCCACTCCACCTTCAAGGCAAGCAATCAGGACAGGATGTTGCTGGCAGTCGGGGTATGCAGGCATTGCATCTCCACTTTCATAAGTCACAGAGAGTTGTCACCATCAGGGCTGTCACTGCTGCTTCCGCCACTAGCTCCTCCTACCCATGCCCTTGCCTGGCATCTGCAGCAGCCTGCTCCCGCCCCCAAGAACTCAATTTGTGGTGAGAGACAAGTTCCCACATCCTGTTGAAATGGGCATGGTGCTCTCTCCAGCCTCAGAGGCTCAGCCTACTGGAACCATCACAGCCCATTTGCAATGAAATAGAGATCCTGTTAGAGGGCTCTTAACAGTGAATTCAGGACTAGGGGGCCAATAAAGAAGCTGAGGAAATCATTTCCCAGTTACCAGCTGTGTGATCAATCCTAGGCCATCAGCCGGTATGTGTAACTCTTATTATGGGGAGGAATGTGCCAAGCCTTAAGAGAGCATTTGTTTGGGGGGAATGGTGTTATTGCTGAAGAGGGAAAATAATGCCAGGTCTCTGCTTTTACATCTCACAGGGGAAACGGTGCACATGTTAAGTACATAAAATATACTTCATCAAGTACATAAATATTAAGACAGTCTTAATGGCAACGCAAAAGTTCACTGCAATTTCACCATCTCTAGAGGAACTTACTACCAACCACATTTAAGAAAGTTTTTGTCACAAGCACTATATTTGCAGCTAGCTTCCATTAACCCTAACTTTACAAGTGAAAGCAATTACAATAATTTGATTATGTAATTTCTGACAATGAGTTTTAATAATATTTAAGATTTTAAAAATTCTCTTTTCCAAAGAAACACTTGCATACTGTTGATAGAATTGTAAATTAGTATAATCACTAGGGAAATCAGTATGGAGGCTTCTCAAAAGACTAGGAATGGAACCACTGCATGACCAAGCTATACCACTCTTTGGTATTTATCCCAAAGAATTAAAGTCAGCATACTATAGCAATGCATGCATACCCATGTTTATAGCAGCATAATTCACAATAGCCAAATTATGGAACAACCTAGGTGTCCGTCAACAGATGAATGAATACCCAGAATGTGGTATATATACACAATGCAGTTTTACTCAGCCATAAAGAACAAAATTATGTTGTTTGCAGGAAAATGGATGGAACTGAAGAGCATTGTGTTAAGCAAAATAAACCAGAATTAGAAAGTCAAGGGTTGTATTTTTTCCTCTTATATGTGGAAGCTAGAGAGAAAAAAGGGAAGGTGGGGGGAATCTCATGAAAGTAGAAGGGAGACTATTAGGGTAGAAGGAGACCAGGGGGAGGGAGAAGGAGGGAGGAAGGAGGGGAGCTGGGAAATGAAATTGACCAAATTATGTATGTGCATGTACAAATATGTGACAACCAAGCCCACTATTATGTAGAACCATAATGTACCAATAAAAAAGAAAAAATTTCTTTTCCAAATTTACTGCATATAACGGGTCAAGTCCCTATAAGGAGAAAGAGCAGCTCTCCAATGGGTGTGCATTTGTGTACATGCACACACACCCGTGTGTGTTAAGAAGGGGTGGAGGAGCCAGGTATAGTGGTGCATGCTTGTAATCCCAGTACTTGGGAGACTGAGACAGGAGGATCACAGGTTCACAGCCAGCCTCAGCAATTTAGCAAGACCCTCCACAACTTAGTGAGACCTTGTTTCAAAATAAAGAATGAAAAATAGCACTGGGGATGTAGCTCAGAGGTAGAATGCCCCTGGGTCCAGTCCCCAGTACCACACAAAAAAAGAAGGGTGGAGGGTTTGGTTATTTTCTTGCACCCGAGCTTGCCTATAAGCTGAATGCTATTGCTCTGTCAAAGTTTGAGCTACACCTTTTCATCAGCCTGCTTCCTGCCTCAAGGACAGGAAGTTTCCCCAGTGTAGGGAAGAATTTTCTATCTTCTCAGTCTTTTTGTTACGCATCCTGGTCAGTCCTTGGCAGAGTGGGTCCCGGGTTTGAGCAGCATAATCATCACCCCCAGAGAAGCTGGGGCTCTCCTATGCAGAGTGCCACCCGCACCTGCCCCTACCTCCTTCCCTCTTCCCCGAACGCTGGCTACCATCTCTGAAGCCTTGGACAGGACTAAGGCCAACTTCCTGGAACCTTGTTCCTTTATGCATGAGCCCCCTCACCACCTCGTGTTGCCCTCTGATGCCACTGCACTGGGTCCTGATGTGGGCACTAGTGGCAGTGGCCAGAGTGGATGGTATTCAGTGAGAAGAACCAGTGATTCAGACCAAGAAAGTCATGGGTAATAAGCACCATTATTTCAACATAACAGTAACAAAGAAAACCCAGACATAGTATAAATGTATCATCAGTGATTTTCTAAAGAACCAATTTGGGTAAACTATTGTTATCCACTGCCTCCCTCATGATTAAAACTATTATATGTAATCAAGTGAAGACGTTTTATTGTCTTCTTTCATGGGCGTTATCCTAGGAGAGCAACAGTATCCATACAAGAGATCTATTCTCCTCTTGCTTTAATTGCAAAAGTGACACAAATACATCTTAGGAAGGAAAACTCTGGCTCCCAAGTGTTTTGTTTGTCGGTTTTTGGTACTGAGGATTGAACTCAGGGGTATTCTACCTCTGAGCTACACCCCCAGCCCTTCGTATATTTTAATTTTGAAACAGGGTCTTGCTAAGTTGCTGAGGGTCTCTCTAAGTTGCTAAGGCTGGCCTTGAACCTGTGATCCTCCTGTCTCAGCCTCCCAAGTACTGGGATTATAGGCATGTGCCACCACACCTAGCTCCCAAGTTACTTTAGATTCATTAGTTACCAATGGTTCATGTTTCTTTTATTTCTCTTTGGGCTTTAAAACACATATTAAATATGGCCCTTTCAAAGGCATGTAACTTTAAAAACCATCTCTAGTTGTAGCCTTTTAATAGTTTCTATACAGTTATCTATAGGGTTTATAGTTTGTTTGTTTTTTTAATTTAAAGCAGACTTTCTGGTAAAGTACTTTCAATAATTTAAGAGCCATAGCATTATCTCAGGGTTTCTCAACATTAGCACCATCGACATTCTGGGCTGAGATTTCCTGTGGAGGCTGCCCTGTACACTGTGGGATAGGATAAACCACCTCCCTGGCCTCCACTGGCTAGATGCCGGTCACACTCTACTTTCCCCACACTTGGTCATTTCAATCCAAAATACCTCCAGACATTGCCATGCACGCCTAGCCTAGGCAGGGAAACTGCCCACCGGCTGAGAGCCATTGGATTAGCTTAATATCTAAGACATGTTTAAAAGCATGAACACAATCACAGTCAATTAAAAAAAGTGTTCCTAATAATAGAGGTAGCATATTTTTAGTTTTCTGTACAAAACTATGTAGATGAACTGGCTACTAAAGGAAACACTTTCTAGATATGTATGTTTTCTTGATGTCTGTCCTTCATGCCATCTCAGCCTTTGTTTAAATATGCAATCGGTTGATTGCCTTTATGTAGATTGCTAAAAGCAAAAAAAAAAAAAAAAGATTTTCCAGAATCTGGGGCTATGAACTTGAAATCCAGAGGATATAACAAAAACATTTTTGTTAGCAGCCATCTTCCCAGGGACAACAGCAAACATGTAAGTTTATACCAGTGAAAATATATAATTCTGAGGAAGAACAAAATATGTAAGAGCTAAAGGAAACTGATTTCTCTGAAGAGAATTTCTACAATTAAAGCTGTGTAATTATAGAGCAATGTATGCAAGTAGTTTGGGCTAAGAATTATAGAGGTGCATAGCAAGAGAGAGCAATGATGAATTGTTTCAGATGACTTTGGAAAAATTCATGTGATTTCAGATGAAATGTTTGTTTTATCTAAAATATCATAGCCGGGCCTGGTGATGCACGCTTGTAATCCCAGTACTTGGGAGGCTGAGACAGGCGGATCACAGGTTCACCACCAGCCTCAGCAACTTAATGAGGCCCTCCACAACTTAGGGAGACCTTGTTTCAAAATAAAAGAATAAAATAGGGCTGAGGGTGTAGCTCAGAGGTAGAATGCCCCCTGGGTTCCATCCCGAGTACCTAAAATAAAATATCATAAACTTTGAGTTCTTCTAGATTATGAAATACCTTAAGAATAAGTAGAAGCCCAATATTTAAACCATTAACAGTTAAAAAAAGCTCCTGCAAATGATATACACTAATATGTGTCAGTGAGTAAGGGGGAAAGCAGAGTTGATATTGAAAATATCCAACAACTTGCCAGGCGTGGTGGCGCACGCTTGTAATCCCAGTACTTTGGGAGGCGGAGACCGGAGGATCCTGGTTTGCGGCCAGCCTAAGCTCTCTCAGCTCGCTCTCTCTCTCTCTCTCTCTCTCTCTCCCTCTCTCTCTCTCTACCTAGTGAGGCCCTCTGCAACTTCATGAGACCCAGTTTCAAAATAAAGTATAAAAAATAGGGC
>PVJS01012734.1:0-43342 GCA_004027185.1 Glis glis | reverse complement strand
CATTCAAATTCATTAAATACTAGTAAAGATTGCATTGTGTGTATATACCAAAGTTTTGTGATCTATTCATCCATTGATGGACATCTAGGTTGGTTCCATAATTTAGCTATTGTAAATTGTGCTGCTATGAACATGGATATGCACATATGATTATAATATTCTGATTTCATTTTCTTTGGGAAGATGCTCAAAAGCACTATTGCTGAGTCATATGGTAGTTCCATTCCCAATCTTCTAAGAAACCTCCACACTGATTTCCAAAGTGGTTGTACTAGTTTGCAGTTCTACCAACAGTGTAATAGGGTTCCAGATTCCCTACATCCTAGCCAGCATTGATTATTATTTGTGCTCTTGATGATTGCCACTCTAACTGGAGTGAGATGGAATCTCAGGGAGTACACCCAGTTCCAAAGAACAAGTAGGTGTATGTTCTCTCTTATATGTGGAAGCTAGAGAGATATTTAGCAATAAGGGCAACAGCAGATAGATGAGCAGAGACTCCAGGGGAGTGACCGAGGGTGATTAGAGAAGTGGGGTGGCAAAGTCATAAAGAATGAAATAGTAGAAATAATGCTATAAATGTATACAAAATGGCCAATTCCAATCTCAAAAACTTGTGGGATGGGGGAACCGGGGGGGAGAGCAACAAGAGTGTGTGCATGTAGTTTTCTAACACTCTGTACCCCAATGTGATGTAAAATTACAATGCCCCCAATAAAAAAATACTAGTAAAGAACTAGATAGGGGTTGGGGATATAGCTCAATGTAAGGTGCTTTCCTAGCATGTGCAAGGCCCTGGCTTTGATTCCCAGCACACACACATAAAAGTAGACATGATTTTTAAAGGATTATTAACTCCTTTTTAATAAATCATAAAATTCCTATAAAAATTCTAAAGGAATGATTAACTTCATGAGACTACAAATTTAACAAGGCCTGAACTATGTTGAGGTAATAATTATGAAATGAATAAGTATGCATGCACAGTTGAATGGATAAAGTAGTTGTTTGACAAGATACAGGAATTCAGAGGAGCAAAGGTTCACTTCTGGCTGAGATTATCAAAGAAAACCTCATGTAAATCAATATTTGAAGCTGGGAATGGTGGTGCAGGCATGTAATCCTAGTACTTGGGAGGATGAGACAGGAATATCACAGATTCAAAGCCAGCCTTGGCAACTTACAGGGACCCTCAGCAACTTAGGGAGACCCTAATTCAAAATAAAAAATAAAAAGGTCTGGGGGTGTAGTTGAACATCCCTGAATTCAATTCCCAGTACCAAACCCCAAAAACAAAACAAAACAAACAATATTTGAGTTGAGTATTAAGGATGAATAGGATCTGTGATGGAGAAAAAAATCATGACCAGAATAAATGATAATGCTTTCAATTTGCAAAATCTCTTTTTCTTCAGAAACAACACATTTTTAAAAGGCCAAAAACAAAAACCCAATTGACTTAAATTGTGTCTGTAAATGAATTAAAACATTTTTTTAATGCATGCTCTCCAGTAAGAACACTTTTGGGTTTTGGAAGAGTGTATTTTCATAGTGTTTTTGTGTTAAGCAGAATCTGGTGCTTAATCACTGAAACCTCTGAGTATGTTTTCTTACATAATAAAAGGGACTTTGCAGATGTAATCAAATTAAGAACCCTGGATTTGAGAAGATTGTACTGGATTTTCTAGGTGGTCCAAATCTAATCACATGAGTCCTTCAAAGAGAAGAGAGGTAGAAGAGTAGGTCATAGAGATATGAAATGAGGACTTGTTCCACCTGTGTTGGCTTTGAAGCTGAAGAAAGGTGGCCATGAGCCAAAGAATGTGGGTGGAAATTCTAGAAGCTGGAAATTGCTCTGGGCTGACAGCTAACAAGAATGCAGGATACTCTGTCCTACAACCTTGAGGTAATAAATTCTCTTCTAAAGCCTCCAAAGAGGAATGCAATCCTGCAAAAACCTTGATTTTTGTCCATCTGTGTTGGGTTTATGAGCTATAGAACTACAAAATAATTCTGTAGTACAATTTGAAATCAGGAATTATTATGCCTCCTGCAAGATTCTTATTCCTGAGAATTCCTTTGGCTATTCTGGGTCTTTTGTTTCTCCATATAAAATTAATGACTGATTTTTCTAGAACTGTGAAAAATGATGTTGGTATTTTGATAGAGATTGCATTGATTCTATAGATCATTTTTGGCAGAATGGCCATTTTGATAATATTTATTCTGCCTATCCAAGAGCAGGGGAGATCTTCCCATCTTCTAAGATCTTCTTCGATTTCTTTCTTCAGTTCTATAGTTTTCATTGTAGAGGTCTTTTATCTCTTTGGTTAAGTTTATTCCTAGGTATTTGATTGGTTTTGAAGTTGTTATGAATGGAATTGTTTTCTGGATTTCTTTCTCAGTGGATTCATGGTTGGCGTATATGAAAGCTACTGATTTTTTTAGGTTGAGCTTGTATCCAGCACTTTGCTGAATTTATTGATCAGCTCTAGTAGATTTTTGGTTGAGTTCTCTGGGTCTTCTAGATATAGGATCATATCATCTACCAATAAAGATAATTTTAATTCTTCTTTTCCTATTTGAATTCCTTTGATATCCTTCTCTTGTCTTATTGCTCTGGCAAGAGTTTCGAGGACTATATTGAAAAGGAGTGGTGATAGTGGGCATCCTTGTCTTGTTCCTGTTTTTAAGGGGAATTCTGGCAATTTTCCCCCGTTCAATATGATGTTGGCTTTGGGTTTCTTATATATTGATTGAATGATGTTGAGGTATGTTCCTACAGAGCTATAGTAATAAAAACCGCATGGTACTGGCACAAAAACAGACACATAGACCAGTGGGACAGAATAGAAGATACAGAAACAAGTTCACAAACTTATAGTCAATTGATTTTTGACAAAGGTGCTAAACACATACGTTGGAGAAAGGACAGTCTTTTCAACAAATGGTGCTGGGAAAACTGGTTATCTACCTGTAGAAAAATGGGACTAAATCCTTACCTCTCACCCTGCACAGGAGTCAACTCAAGATGGATCAAAGACCTGGAAGTTAGACCAGAGTCTGTGAAATTATTAGAAGAAGCCATAGGTTCAACACTCCAACATATCGGCACAGGTAGAAACTTCCTCAACAAGACCTCCAAAGCACAGGAAATTAAAACAAGAATTAATAAGTGGGATAGCATTAAACTACAAAGCTTCTGCTCATCAAAGGAAACCATCAAAAGCCTAAAGAGAAAGCCTACAGAATGGGAGAAGATATTTGCAAGCTATCCCTCTGACAGAGGTCTAATATCTAGGATATACAAAGAACTTAAAAGGATATACAAAAAACTTAAAAGGCTTTACACTAAGAAAATAAATAATCCAATCAAGAAGTGGGCAACTGAAATAAATAGACACTTTATGAAAGAAGAGATACCAATGGCCAATAGATACATGAAAAAATGTTCAACATCATTAGCAATCAGGGAGATGCAAATTAAAACTACTCTAAGATTTCATCTAACCCCAATTAAAATGGCAATCATTAAGAAGTCAAACAACAACAAATGTTGGCAAGGATGTGGGGAAATCGGGACTCTTCTACACTGTTGGTGGGATTGCAAACTATTTCAACCACTATGGAGATCAGTGTGGAGATTCCTCAGAAAACTGGGAATGGACCTACCATATGATCCAGCTATACCATTACTGGGTATCATACCAAAGGGATTGAAACCAGAAAACTACAGTAATATATGCATACCCATGTTCATAGCAGCACAATTCACAGTGGCCAAATTATGGAACCAACCTAGGTGTCCATCAACAGATGAGTGGATTACAAAATTGTGGGAAAAACACACAGTGGAATTCTACTCAGCAATAAAGAAGAACAAAATAACATCATTTGCAAGAAAGTGGAAGGATCTGGAGAACATTATGTTAAGTGAGATTAGCCAATCACAAAGAAGGGACATATGTTTTCATTAATATGTGCAACCTAAGGAGTAGTAGGGTCACACAAGGGACTCTGGTTGATAATGGAGAACACTCAGCGGAACAAGGGAAGTGGTATAAGGGAAGGGGGAGGGCAAGAAAGAAGTGAATTAATGGAATTACTATCATAAACAATATATACATGTGAAAATATACCAACATCATTTTTGGTACTTCATATGGGTCAGGGGAGGCATGGGGGGGACACTAAGAGCTGTGTGCATGTATGTTAACATCAAATAGATATTCATTGTGATGTAAGACTCCAATGCACCAATAAAAGCACGTTAAAAATAACAAAAAAATAGTGAATCTATATTGTAACATCTCAAATAATAAGAGAATTAGAATATAACTTATGATACATACTTATATCTCTATTTTTTAAGTAAAGGTTTTAGCACAACAAATCCTCAGTTTCTGTTTTGGCTTGTTGCATCTAAATCAGTTTTTAATATAACAGGAATTTAATGAACACTCTTCAAAGGAGAACTTGGACTGAAATTATATAGTGCATATCATAATATTTGACTATGATTATTTCTATAGAGCAATATCTTACACTGAATAGGCAATATAAAATTTTCCATTGAATGAAGGCACTGTATCTTAATTTGGTCATGTCAAGAAAGCATTTGAAATCTGTAAACTTCATATCTTTTAAATTTCCTGTCTTGTCAGATCTTGGACTAATGAAATACCTTAAAAATTCTGCTATTCTACAATCTGACATCTATTTTTCTACATTATCTCTGTTTCTTGAGACCCTATTTCTTTTCCTTAATCTTCAAGAAACATAAATGATGTGCTGTAGTAGGTTCATGATTCCAGTTCTTTATTCAATATTAGTGTCTTTGCTCATTTTTGCTGGGTAGATAGACAAATAGAAAAGATTTTTAAAAATCTGTCAAGATTACTAAGTGGAGTGTTTGAAAGCTGTGGTTACCTGCAATAGTGAGTATGTCATGCCAAATTCATTATTTCAAAACAAGAATTTAAAAGCCTGATTAGTGTGGTAATTGTTTTGGCACATCCTTTTACTCCACCATTTCATATCATAAGGAAAAAATTGATGCTGCTTAAATTAGTGCTTGGCCATTTCAATATACAGAAGCCAGATGAAATAAAATCAAAGTCACTGAAAAGAATTGGAGTCAAACATTGTATTAAAGTAAAAATTATTTTCTGTCTCCTCTAATGTTCAATAAAAACCTCGTTTGAAATAATTGTTCTGAAATGCTATTAAAAGTTCTATTTCAATCAGTATTTCTGCCAAATTACTTTGGAAAAGTCATTTGGGGAATTATCTGATATAAGTGGAATGGGACTAGCTTTCCTGATCAAGTTTGATCCTTATAAGCCTCACTCTTTCTGAATTCTCCAGGCTCCTTAGGACGCTTGAGTTATCTGGGTTTGAGGTAGCCTTTTAGGTTATCCCAGTCTAGATTCTAGTAAATTGAGTTCAATCTAATTCCAGGTTTGGGTAGATCAACTCATTCTAATCCATACCAAATGCTCCATCCATCTATCCATACATCCACCCATCCAGCCAGCCAGCCAGGATTACAAGGTGGAGTGTTTGGGGGACAAGTATGATTTCCCAATGTACTAAATACAAATCACATATTTGATGGGGCCAAATTAGCCATTTCACTATTAGATTTTGTGACCACATGTACTAACTCATCTAGAGCAGCCTCAGCTTTTTTTTTTTTTTAATTAGACTTCTTCTTAGACTATATGTCCTGATGATTGTTTTGGAGAAGAGGTTCACCACACTTTGGAGATATTGCTGACATATTCCAAGTTCTTTGGGAAATCAAGTCCTCTGGGAAAGAAACTTGTTATGGTTCCGATTTAGAACATCCCCCAGATCTTGCATAGATAAGGCAGCCATGTTGGAGGCGGGGCTTGGTTGCTGAGGAGAGGTCCCTGGGACATTTTTGACATTTAACATACAATTGAATGTACAGAAGGCCAAATGTCTGGAGAAAACATAACCCCCAATTTATTTTTTCAATTTTAATTGGTTTGGTGCAATAGTTTTCAAGGAAAGCCATACATTTCCTATAAACTGGTCATGAAACTATGAGATTAATCTGTACTATCTTGATATCCCTTTTTCTAAATTTATTTCTTACTCTACATAAAACAAATAGTATATGCAACCCAGAATCAGCTTTGGAGAAAACTGCCAAGATGGCGACACTCGCACTAGTTTTGGTTTTCACCTCCAATGAATCTTCATGGTATTCTGTGTTGTCTAACATCTCCCATGAAGGTTTTAACATTATGGTAACTTATTTCCTTCCTTCCTTCCTTCCTTCCTTCCATCCTTCCTTCCTTCCTTCCTTCCTTCCTTCCTTCCTTCCTTCCTTCCTTCCTAGTACTGGGATCAAACCCAGGGGTATTCTACCTCTGAGCTACACCCTAACCCTTTTTATATTTTTGTCTTGAAACAGAGTCTTGCTAGGTTGCTGAGGCTGGTCTCAAACCTGTGATCCTCCTGTTTCAGCCTCCCAAGTATTGGGATTACAGGTATGCGTTACCACAGCTAGCTCAGTATGTAATTTCTATGGAATTTAAAGCTAAAAGGCACAGAGATTTTTGTTGGTGGAAACTATGCATTCTATAAATGAACAAAGGTAAGTGGCCATTTTTTTTATGTATGAACGGCATTGATCTTCTTTGTGAAAACAGAAATGTATTGAGTGTTGATTGGGCTCTTTGTTTTGCCTGCAAATAATACAACAGTTTGGAGTTCAGCTATCACTAATGGAATTTTATCATTCCAGGTCAGTTCCTTTTTTTCATTTTTATAAATTAAAGCTACTATCCTCATCATCAAGTCACTTACTGATTTGTTACTTTGTACAAATTATTCACTCATTACATATAATTTCCTATTTTAATTTCCAATATTTAAGACTGCATTATCTGTGTATTTCAGAAAAGTTATGAATTAAGAAGTAGAAAGCAGAGCAAGCTGCCAGTATAATTTTTGTGTTTACCAAAAGCATTTTTCCTAAAATATTCTCCTCCAATATCTGACAAGTAACATCCCCTCAAAAAAAATTCTGCTTAATTGCTTGTCAGTTTCCTTGTATTTACCTTGAACCTAAGTGTATTTTTCTGCAGAAATAATCCTAAACTTATCAGTAACTGTTAACAGATTTTTTTTTCATGTGGTGAGAAAGCATTTCATTCACATTGTAGCCTTATGTTCAGTAATGGCTCATCATTGTGAGGCAATCTTTATGTGTTACCCACTATGCTAGAGAGAAAAATTCCTTGCTCTCTCTCTCTCTCTCCCTTTCTCAGGTGTGTGTGTGTGTGTGTGTGTGTGTGTGTGTGTGTGAGAGAGAGAGAGAGAGAGAGAGAGAGAGAATGTTTTATCAAAAGATGATAAAGGAAGGAGGGGGTGGATGGTGCTGAAGAGGAAGAGTAAGGAGAAGGTTATATCAATTTAAGATTTAGAGGAAATAAAAAGAGCTTAGGCTTGATGACTACAATCCAAGACCGGATCCTGGCAATTATGAGCTGGAAGGTATTCATGCAATTTATGAGTAACCCTATTTTTGGCTGAAAACATAATTCAAAGGAATCACTCACTGCTTGAAAGAAAGCCCAGGTATATTGGCAGAGTCACTAAAAAACAACATTTCTATAGTGCTTCCAGCAGCTCTTTATTACTGAAAGGAATATAAGTGGAAAATCTCTCTCGCTTGGGGCTTCAAAGATAGCCACCTACAGTCATTTTACTTTCTTAGTGTTAGAAAGATGAAATCATAGCCCTTTAAAAGTTTTTTTCTATAAGATTTTTGATAGAACAGTTTAATAAGTTAGGATATTTTTTTATGGATCAACTATTTCTAATCTGTGCTTCCACTGAATTTTCATGACCTTCTGAAGGTCACCATGAAACTCTTCTAACTGCAGTTCTGTGAAATCCAGCAAGAAGCTGTTTGAGTTGAAACATCCTATCTTGAGTTCCTGCTAAGTCTCTCTCTGACATGTAGAGTAATCAAAACCTTCTGGTGAAGCCCGTTCCCTCATCAGCCTTGCGCATGACTGATGGTGATAGAAGGGGCTTTGTTCTTCAAGTCCTAGGGAGCTGCAGAATGCTCATGCTGAAGGTGAAGGTCACTCTAACTCTGTAGGAACCTGACCCAGCACAGTCAGTGTCTGGAACATAAAACTGGTATTCAACAACTTTTATTGGAGCAATTTATGAATGAGTGTGTGAAAGGATGAATGAGTTAATAAAATGGATGTGTTGCAGGGCGACATTCTTAATCCCAGTCAGCTATCTTCAGAATGGGTACCCTCTGTCATGAAAGTCCCCCTCAAATAAGACAATCCAGAGCAGATCCAGCAAATGTGCAGCCCAACTGCTGTTCCCCTAAGACACAGTTCATCTATCTGGGTTGTCTCTCAACCAAAGCAATCTTAAAATAGCGTTTCTTAAAACAGTTGTCCAGGCAGCCACTACCCATCAATCAGAATCAGCATGAGAAAGCCAAATGTTCATCTTCTGAGGTCCCAACAAATTAGTACAACCCTAATTCTATTAGAAAAATAAACAAATAAATAAAAACAGAACCTCCTCCCCCCCCCATCTTTTCTACATTTTGTATTACTCATATTTTTACTCATTATTTACTAAAAAAGTTGGGCTGAAAAGTTCTACTAGGTCCTGTTGTATGTACCTGAGGTCTTTTGATCAGTCACATGGGAGTCAACTAAGAATTCTACTGAAACATAGATTCAGATTCAGGAGGTCCAGAGAAGAAAATAAACACCTGCATTTCTAATAAGGTGATGCCAGTGTTGTGGGTTGATTCTTAGACTAGGCTTTCAGCTGTAAGAACAGACAATCTTAAAGTTCTCAATGTTAGTGGCACATTAAAATCACCTGGGTAGCATTAAAAAAAATATTAAAACTTTGGTTCTTTCTCAGAGATTCCGGCTTAACTGGACTGGAATGTGACCTGGGCATAGGCTATGCACTCCTCTGGTAATTGTAATGTGCAGCCAAAGGCGAGGATCACTGGTTTAAGCTGATACAATTTCTGCATCTGGTCTTGCATTCAGGCTAATTTCAAACATAATTGATTTGGTGGAATCTGCCTCAATACGCCTTGTGCCCCTCGCAGCACTCATTCATTCTGATTTCTTTCTTTCTTCAAGTTCACCCTCATGTTCATGATCATTATCTAAATTTTTGCTCATGGTCCTCTATTTTCTTCTCTGGAAGCCCAAACTAGGCTTTTCTCAGGATGCTTAGGTGTAGCTTGTTCTTGTCCTCTTGGGGTCTCTGGCTCTAATTAGGAATTCCTTGCTCAAGCTTTGACTTCATGGAAGATGATAATACCATAGCATGATCAGTTCTAGGTCTGTAAGGAGATAGAGACCTTTCTGAACCTTGCAAGCTCAGAGGCTGAAAGTTAAAAATAATAATTAGATTACTGTCATTGTTTACTGAATAATCATGAAATGATACAGGTATGAGAAAATGAAAAGGTTAAGTGGTTCAACAGGTGATCCTAATGAGTAACACCCTGCATAGTCCCCTTCCCTTGAATGAAGTTCAACCTGTGACTTGGTTGTAGCATGGCAAAGGTTGTCATGCCCATGATTACATTTACTTATGTGAGACTCCATCTTAAGAGATCAGAAAATGCTCTCTCTTTCCTTCAGGAAGTCTTTAGCCAGGCTGTGAGCTGCCTGTGTAGAGGCCCACATGGAAGAAACTATGGGCAGCCTCTGACATCAGCCTCAGCAACAGACAATAAGAAGCTAAGTCCTTCATTCACCCAGCCACCGAGAAAAAGATTCTACTAACAGAATGAGCTTGTAAGAAGATTCTCCTATGGTCGAGCCTGCAGATGAAAATGTAGCCAAGCCATTACTTTGTTTAGAACCTAATGAGATCCTGAGCAGAGAAGCCAGCTAATCAGTGACAAGATGTCTCACCTACAGGAATTATGAGAGTAAGAAATGTGTGTTGCATGTAGTAATCTGTTAAGCACCGGTGGAAAATGGACTCCATTCTATAAATAAGGAAATGGCTTAATTTATATGACTTAGGAATAATACCCTGTCAATTAGCAACAGAGCTAAATATAGAACCCAGAACTCAGAACCCCTAACTCAGAGCAGTTAAATAGAATCCAAGTAAAATGCATTCATCTTCCCTTATCCATGGTTTTGTTTTCCATAGTTTCAGTTATTCATGACCAACCATGGTCAGAAAACATTAAAAGGAAAATTCCAGAAATGAACAATTCATAGGTTTTAAATTGTTGTTCTGAGAAATATGATGATGAAATCTCACACAATTTGCTCTATCTATCTCACCTGGGACATGAATCATCCCTTTTATCAGTGTAACAGTGTATCTCCTGTTAGTTATTTAGTGGTCATCTCAGTTATCAGATCAACTGTTACTGCATCACAGAGCTTGTGTTCAAGCAACCCTTATTTTACTTAAAAATTATCTCAAAGCACCTGAGTAAGTATGCTGGCAATTTGTGTATGCCAAAAAGAAGCTTTAAATTACTTTCTCTCATTAAACAGGTGAAAGTACAATAAAATATCATTGGGGAGAGCAAATTCATATAACTTTTATTATAGTATATGTTTATAATTGTTCTAATATTATTTATTGTTGTTAATATCTTACTGTTTTTAATATATAAACTAAACTTTACCATAGGTATGCATTTATAGGAAAATTACTATCCAAAGTTCTAGGTACCCACTGGGGGTCTTGAATGTATCTCCAGTGGATAAGAAGGTACTACTGTACATAATGTAAATGATGAATAACCATACAGAGAACATTACAGATTTCCCCTACATATTATGTCTCTGTAAGTGCCTTAGTTCTTGTTTTTATTTAGATGTGTTATGAAAGCAAGATAAAGATTGTTTTGGCTTTCTTTTTCAAGCCTTAGTTATTATTTGATAAGAAGATGTTACAATTTTGAAAAATCATCAGCAAAATAAAGAAGCAGGGGAAATATATCATCACTATACACTTGTCAAGGAAAATGAAAGGATATCTTCCCATAACCAAAAAGCACATTAAACAGAAAATTAATTTTGCTTCAAAATCAAAACTAAGCAAACAAAACACTTGTGATAGTGGAAATTAAAACCTGTTATAAAATACATATTGAGTAAATAAAAATGAACTCTACTGAAGATTCAGCAAACTTTAAAATTAAAAGCAGTGTTTATTTTCAAAAATGTAATGCATTTTTACATGGCTGTCAGAAAAATACCAATTAAAGGTTACTTTCTCAATAATTTGGATAAGCAAATACATTCTTTCTCTGTTGTCTTTAACTCTAATCTCCAATGCAATTCAAGGAAAGAATACTAAGTCTTTACTAAGGGCCAGGTGTGTTAGTCATCTGGGTTGTAGTGATAATTAGGAAAAGTTTCTTTCCTCCAAGAGCTAACAGTGAAGTTCATACCTTCTTCCATGCTGGCATCAACAGTGAATATTGACAGTCATCAAAGGTGTTTGGTTTGTGTGATCGTGAAGAGCATATGTTGATTGCCTAATTGGTGTTTAGCATAATTCTAGGTTCTCAAGAGTGTTAAAAAAACTAAAAAGCTGAATACATTGTCATTGCATGTTAAGCATCTTACCAAAGGACTGTAAAATGTATAAAAAACAGGACAGTTGTCTTTTTCCTCCAGTGGTAAGAAATCACATCTCTTCTATTCCTCTTCTAATTCGTAAATATCACGGCACACTAGAAAGTAGTTCATGCGCAATGAAACTTACCAAGCAGATTATCATGCCCACACTTCTTTAAGGGTGTCATGCTGGGAAAATAACAGGCTTTATTTAGATTTAAACAGAATATCATTTGGTTTCTGGTCATATAACTTCTATGGGGACTTGGGAAAGTCATTTGACTCTACTGAGTCCCAGGTTCTTTATCTATTAAATGTGTGCTTTCACATATGATTACTGTGAAAATCAAATGAGGTTTTCTGGACACCTGGCACCTGTTAGAGAATGAAGATGATATTTGGGGATGTGAGATGAGTCTGAACAATATTTCTTCTTATCTTCCTCTATAAAAATTGAAATTGTAGATGGCTACATGGCTAACCAGCTAACGAATACATATAACAGCTTCCTTTGCAATGAGGTGTGGTCCTGGGGTTAGGTTCTAGAAAATGAAATCTAAACAAATTATTTATGAAACTTCTAGATGATTGCTAAAAGGGGTAGGGGCTTTGTCTCCCTCTCTTTCTTTCTTCCTCTCATAGGCTGAAATTTTACTGAGATAACAAGCCATATTCAGGTTGGAGCAATCCCTTTAGGGTGGCAGAGAAACAAAAATGAAAAGGAGTATGGATCTCTTTTTTTAAAAAAAAATAATTAGTACTGGGGATTGAGCCCAGGGCCATTCTACCTCTGAATCATATTCCCAGCTCTTTTTATTTATTTTTTAAAATTTTGAAACAGGGTATCACTAAATTGCTGAGTGTTTCACTAATTTTCTGAGACTGGCCTCCGAACCTGCAATCGTGTCTCAGCCTCCCAAGTACTGGGATTACAGGTGTGCACTACCATACTCGGCTAGGAGTTTGTATCTCTGCTACCATCTATCTGTTATGCCAGCAACAGACTACCTATTTGGACTATTGGTGAACCATAAATAAATTACTTTCAGTGAGGAGAAGAACTATATTATTGAATATATTAATATTAATATTTGTTATAGGAGTCTATACCAAATCTTCACTAACACATCCATCTAACCAGCAATCTCTTATTCATTGTGCCATACATATTGCCCAAGTGCCTCTGTTAATTAAATGCTCACCATTCTCATCAATCCTTATAAACAAGAAGGTTATACATTCACTAATTATTAGTCTTCATTTATGTAAATTCAGAATCTGCAACACTTTTAGGATCAATCTTTTTCCCTCTCAAGTATATTTTAAGGTCCCCATAAGTTTTCTCACAGTACTAGTAAATCATCCAGGCTGTTGATGTAAACCACTGCCTGACATCTTTCTGAGACATTACTTTTCTCTATTTCTGCTCTAAGATCTACTTGAAGGAACCCAAAGCTCCCTTCCTCATTGTGCTTATTTCTAATTACTCCACAATGAAACATGACCCAAAGTTCTCTTTCTATGTACCATGAATAGAATTGAATGTAAGGTGAGCATAGGAATTGTATGCTGGTGGAGAGGCAGAATTCAGCTCCAAACTAGCCAATATCCAACTTTGATAATATAGAACACACTATAAAATATTAACACTAATTTTCTGTATTTATGTTTTAACCTGTTTAGTTGGTTTTTTAAAATAGGAAATGTGTATCCCATTTTACTAGCACAGATTTCTCTACCTTAAAGCATGGAGTTTCAAGAAAATCAGGAAAATTCAGAAATGATTGCCAGTTATATATCTCTTGACATAAAATAGATCTTTGTTTTCTGAAATGGGGATTGGCTCAAATGCATGTATAAAACTAACCATTTTTAGACTATGAAGGGAATATATTTATATATCCAAATACTTTATACTTATATTTATTACATATATTTACATATCTATATATCTATATAAAGTATATACCTATATACTTTATATAGATATATGTATACTTTATATAGATATATAGATATGTAGATATGAGAGTATTTTCAGCATTATCAAAAATAGAAATTTTAAGTAGTATCCAATGTATTTTACTGAAGAAAAATTATATTTTATATATAAATAGATGTATAAAATCAAAGGTCAATACCAAATAGCTTTAGTCCTTTTCTCAATAGTCTCATTTTCAATATAATTAGTCAATTAGTAAACATAAGTGTACATAATTGTAGAATTGCTATTACAGAGTTCATACTCCTTATGTTTTTCATGTAGAAGGGAAGCAAGAAATATTGGGAAACTTAGTAATAGGATAATATACTTTACTAAGATTTTCTATAATGTCAGTTTGAAAATGTATTTTGGTTTAGCCAAGAACCATTTAATGGCTGTTCTACTCAAGAAAAAAAGGAATAATTATAAGGTATGAACTGAGGATTTGGATCCTGTGCACTGAAGTACAAACCTGGGAGTCACCCAAGCAGTGAGTGTTTTGACAAAGTAAACTAAAAACCAAAAATTCCCCAGTGAATCTGGACGGAAAATACATAACAGTGTTAATTAAAAAAAAAATAGCTCTCCTGTCCACTCTAACCACAAAGCACATATTCACAACAAACATTTAACAGCTATCTTAACAATGCCAAAATAAAGGGGGGGGTCAGAAAGAGGGAGGAAATAATGATTTATGTGAATTGGAAATACAAAATGTTCCAAACAAAAATGAGTTACATTTGAAAGTATTTTTTCAATGTCAAAATGTTTTCTAATGGGCTGAAGATAGATGGAAAATATTTTTTACTTAAAAACATAATTGGACTCACAAATAGTCCACCCATTAGCACTGTCTTTCCCCACAATGCTGTCTCTGTTTAGTACTAATTATTTTCTAGTGCTCATTGTGTCCAGATGAATACGTGCATAATGTCAGCATCAGCATGTAACAGATATAGTCTTTGGTTTTCAGTTAATAGATTTGTATAAAAATCATATAAAAAGCCCTTTAGAAACTGTGTTCCAATGGTCTCATGAGGTGGTGATTTGTCTACTATCCTAACCACTGTTTAGACCAGCTCTTTCTGCTTCTTTGATACAATTATATCAACATGCAAAAAGTGAAACCATGACATTACAGGATATGAGAGTATTTTGGGGCATTATCCAAGAAGATTAGAATATTATAAGTAGTGTTAAGTATATTTTACTGAAGAAAAATCATAAGAATAATTGATAGTTCTTCATGTGTCAACTACATAGAGCTATTCATATTTCCTGGGCAAGTCCTGTTCCTTATGTGTTCCTACACTCACTGAATGGGGTCTTTCTTTTACCATAAATTACCTTCTTTCCTTTATTTGCTCAAAGAGCTAACAATTTTGTGTGTTAAATATTACCTATTTACCACAAATCATATTCTCATGGTAATTTTTTCAGGCCTCTTTTGGAATATTATTTTCTCGTCCATGTTTTGTTTTGTTTTGTTTTGTTACACATTTCTTGTTCTTATTAGAGAGTGTAAACATCGCAAATTCATGTATTCTTCCTTATTTACCTTTATAGCTCCTATTCTTAGGATTTTGCTATTCTAGCTGTGATCAAAATAATTATGACTCTTGAGTATACCAACAATAATTTACACAGTGCTTAGGATTGTTGGGTGTTTCTCACGTATTATCTCATTTAATCTTTAGACAATCCAGTGCAATAGCTCTGTCTTAACCAGACATGTGATTAATTAGAACAATGTAGCATTTAATCAAGTTGGATGGCTTAATAGTAATTTCCAAACTTGGCAACTTATCAAGCTCACCAGGAGAGATTTCTCCAAATTAAAAGCTAAGCTAAATATCTCCATGGTATAAAGTACAAGATGTACAAAGGGGAATCTTTGATATACAACATTGTGAATAAGATCAGGCTATATATTTTATTTTTTAATTTCCTTATTTCCATCTAATAATAGTTTGGAAGTAGCATTTAATATCATCACAAACACATTTTGTTCTTTTCAGTGGCTCTTAAGCATGGCACTATGTGGATGCACAATTTATTTAACTAGGTCTCTATTTGGTTTTGTTTGATGGAGGTAGGTTGGTAGTGATTGTTTTGCTCTTATATAGAAAGCTGCAATAGTCATTATATATGTATATATATATGAATATATATACATATATAATGAGATATATATAGAGAGAGAATATATAGAATATATATAGAGAGAATATATACATTTTTACATATCTTTACCTGACTTACATACTTTTATGAGTATATTTACAGTTAATATTACCATAGGTGGATTGCTGATTCCAAAGATGTGCTCATTTAAAATTTTAATAGATTTTGCTATTAGTTTCCCAAATTTTTGCATCAATTTTAAATCCCACCATTGGAATTGATAATTACTAATTCATCACCCATTCTCTATTCTCTATTCTTTTTACTACAGAAGTAATACAACATTAATCTTGATCCATCCTGACTGTGAAGATAGGCATCTTGTTTCTGTTCTACTTGTTTAATTACAAATGAGTTTGAGCATCTCTTCATGCATTTATAGGCCATTTGTGATGCAAACATGTGTGTACCATCTGCTCATATTCTTGGTCCATTTTTTCTTTTACATTGTTAGTTTTTTCTATATTTTTTGTAACAGCTCAACTATGATAAGGAAATTTTTCCCTTTTTCATGCTTTGCAAATATTGTCCCCAGTTAGCACCATCGAAGAATATTTTAAACACACAGGCACACCACCTCCTCTCTTTCTGACAATCTTGATGCATTGAATCTTCAGAACTAAGAATTTAAACATTTGGAAAACTTCTTCAGGTGATTCTAATGTAGCTGATCCATGCACAGAGCTGGAAAACTACTGGCTTTCCTAGCAAGCATTAAAGAGTTAAATGCAAAACATTTGTTACTATAGAAGATATTTTTGATAGTAGCATGCAGAAGAATCATGGAAACCATGACTTACCCAACTGGGAATCCTTTCCTGAAGGGTGTTAATCTGGAAGTTATTTTTCCTGACAAAAGGATCATAGCTATAAAAACTCCTCTTGGCATCCTAACATGGTAGAAATATAGAAACTTTCCAAGAAATGGAGAGAGCTACAAATCTATTTCCAGAGAACTTCAGAAGAAATATTTTGCAGAGCATTTGGAAGAAACAAGTAATCTCTGCCATGGGATGGGCCGAGTGGAGATAGGACTGAGAACCATCAGTCAATGGGAAGGTCTGATCACCAAGAGCTGATGGTGCATATTTGTTCTAGATAAGAAATACAGCCACAAGGTAGGCCAATTCTTTAATAATAAAAGGATAGGATAGTCGTTCATGTTTTTATATAGTTTTATAGCTGTCACCTTATAGTAATAATAGCAATACTGATAACTAGCATTTCAAGCATTTTGCTAAGTACCTCATATGAACCTACTTAGTACCTGCAGAATAGTCACTTCCATTCCCTTTTTCTAGAGAAAAATTGATGTTTAAAGGGGTTGAACAGTTTGCCTAAAGTTTTTCAGATAGCAGAGGGAAGAGGTAGGCTTTGAACAATACTGCTCAACAGATTATACATATAACTCTCAGTCTGCCTTTTTAAACTGTACAGTTCATTATTCATGAGGCAAGATAAATGACATGAAGTCATCATTCTATAGAGGGGATTCAGACTCTTGTAAATATCCCTTTTTCCCTCTTCTTCTCATATTTTTACTTTGGCTCATAAAGAAGAAATTTTCCACCAATCTTTCCAGGCAATTGTGAAATTTTGGGGAGTCTATGTTTATCTTTTTCTCAGTCTTCATACTTAAATTTCTCCCTAGAGATAGAGTAACTTACCTGAATGCTTCATTTGTGTTAAAGCTTATGGCTTCTGTGTAACATGCTGCTAAAGCTATCTCTGTGGCTTCCTTGATACTGTTTATTCTCTCTCGGGTTAAATGGAAGCTTACATTTTTTTTTCTTTCTCACTCTCTACAAAGTAACTGGGAAAACTCTGCTTTGATCTAGTAAATACGAGCAGATTTCAGTTCTTTTTCTTCTAAACTTTTCACCTAGGCCTCAATGGATGAACAGTGTGTGTGTGTGTGTGTGTGTGTGTGTGTGTGTGTGTGTGTGTATGTGTGTGTGTAAACATGCATGCTTGCTTGTGTGTACATGCAAACATGTGTCATAGAAAGCCCAATATTGTTCTCAACTCTTCACCAATTCTCAACTCACTTTTTCTGGAAATGACCCTGACAATGTAAATTTACCTTACTGGAACAGAGTAAATTCCTTACTGGAACTCTGTGATTTTTTTCAGTTGACTAGAACTTGTGAAAGATGATACAGGCAAGTTAGTACCTCCCATTATAACACATGGCTCACAAGGTGGGAACCTTTTAGAATAAGGACTGAAGGATCCCATCGTAAGATGGATAGACTTTGTTTAGCTGTAGTGTCTGGCACCACAGAGAAGATGCTGGGTTTAATAGGTGCTGGTGTTGAATATTGGGCTATAGGGCTGAAAGGGTACATCTCTTAGCATGAGCTCAGACATAACTCTAGGGCTACATTTAGTGAGAGAATTCTTCCCAAGCTTTAAGAAAGCTTTGTGCAGAAACTTGAAATAGGACAGATCTGGTTTGAGGGAGAGAAAAATAGGGGGGAATAAAGAGAGAGAGAGAAAAAAGATTTGTTTTCTTAGGTTAAAAGTCTCTCCTAGGAAGCTTCGTTTCTCCAAGGACTCTCAAGAGCCAACCATGGTCATTAACACCAGAGAGAAATATGGGCAGGCTTTGCATCAGTAGCTAGTCCTCCAATGTGTTTTTCTTTCATTCTTCCCACATGCTACTTCTATGCCAAGATTAAGGTAACTACTGCAATGCAGAGATTAAAAATTTGGAATGACAAAAGAATAATGAAAGTTATTCCAATTTAAGAGAAGTAACCAGTGACGAAGGGAAAGTTCTGTGGCAGACACCTCCTGGTTCTTGCAGGCACGGGCTCAGTGGGTGCTGCTACGGTTTAAACATGTCCCCGAAATGCACATGGTGGAAACTTAATACCAATGCCACAGTGTTGGCCAGTGGGGCCTGGTAAAAGGTGATAGAGTTACGAGCTTGGTGCCATCATGGATGGATTAGGGCAGGTATCTATCATGGGACTGGGTCAGTTGGGGGGCAGGGGGTACTAGATAAGTGAGCCTACCCGTCATGCTTTCTCTCACACAAGATCTCTTGCCTTCTGCCTTTCTATGATGCAGCATGAAGGCCCTTGCCAGATGTCAGCACCACTCTCTTGTGCTTCCCTTCTTCCAGAATTGTGAGCCAAATCAATCTCTTTTCTTTATAAATTACAAAGTCTGTGGTATTCTGTTATGACACATAGAGGAGTTTGATATAAAACCAGGGATAGGCTTCTGTATGATGGATACCCTCGTTAATGCACCCATGAAGGCTCTGCTCTTATGGCTCACACAAAACGTGTGAGCATCCAGGAAAAAGTACCTGCTTAGAGAATGACGCCTCTGGGCCCTTGTAAGGGGAGCTGTATGTCAATAACCATGCACATGGCACTAAAAATCAAAATAGCTTGTGATCTTAATGAGGATAGGGACAGAAAAGACAGTAGCCATACGGTTTAAGGCAGCTAGCTGTTTATTTCTATTCTTCAAAAAATATTCTTGTCACAATCATGAAGCATCTCCCTGCTAGATCAAGCTCAGGGGCAGTTCACCTGCCCCTGAAAATGGGAGACTCAGAGGTACACACAGAAACAGCAATGTTCTGCATGTGCAAGGAGACAGCGAGGCAAGAGATGAGCCTCAAGTCCTGGGGAAGCGAGGTGCCACCACTGCGATCGCCTAGATTTCTTAAAGGACATAGGAGAGGACAAAATGCTACTGTCTGAAACATAACCTAATGCACAGAATGGCGTTCTGTCCTGGATGTGGGAGGAACAGTGCCACAAAAATTTCCCCAAATGTTAAATCACATCATGTATTATAAACATGTGGTTGAAGCCGGGCGTGGTGGCGCACGCTTGTAATCCCAGTACTTTGGGAGGTGGAGACCGGAGGATCCGGGTTCGCGGCCAGCCTCAGCTCTCTCTCTCTCCCTCTCTCTCTCTCTCTCTCTACTTAGTGAGGCCCTCCGCAACCTCGTGAGACCTGGTTTCAAAATAAAGTATAAAAAATAGGGCCGGGGGTGTAGTGCGGAGGTAGAACGCCCCTGGGTTCAATCCCCGATACAGCAAAAAAAAAAAAAATAATAATAATAAATAAATAAATAAATAAATAAACATGTGGCTGAAATAAATGTGTTTTTCTTTCTTCAATGCTTCTTGCTTTCTTACTGTCTCTACTTCCTGGCTTCATCTTGCATTGAAAATATGTGTCCCAACTGGACTATATACTGGGTTGTGAAAACACGGTTTTCCCATGGCCTTGTCCCACTGTCTGGAGTATTGTTTGTGCATTCTAAGTTTTGTGTGAGTGATGCCTGTGTAGTCCAGCATGCTCTTTGACACTTCGGAGTGTCCAGGGAGAGTGGGTGTGTGAGAGTCAGGGTTTCATTACTTGGACTCTGATGGTCCCAAGGCTCTCCACCCATTCCTGGGGGTGGGGGCAGGGAGAACGCCCAGATGGCAACACTAACAAATCAGAACACTTGATTCTATTTTGGCATATGAACCAAAATCCTTTGGGTAATAATGTGCTTTTATCTTCATTTGGCTCTTTTTGCATATTAATCAAATGGCTGGAACTCCAGAACTGGGAGGATTGGTGAGTCATTCTCAATTAATACTTTTACTGTCGCTTTAAAGTTGCCCATTAAAGAATTCTTCAGGGGCCAGATGCACGATGTCACATATTGCATGATTCCTTTTATATGAATTCTGCAGAAAAAACAAATCCCTAGAGACAGAGGCAGATTAGTGGCTGCCTGGTGCTGAGGGTGGGAATATGGAAGGACTGAAAATGGGCACATGTTTCCCTTTGGGAGACGTGGAACTGTTCCACAATTAGATGGTGGAGATGATTGCATCACTCTGTAAATTTACTACAACTGATCGAATGATACACTTAACATGAACAAATGGTAGGATAAGTAAAAGAGCTGCTTTAGAAATATTAAAAGCAAAAATTCTGAACACATCAAGGAGTACTGTCAGTGAATATCTAGCTAGGTAGATCCCAAATAAAAACTGCTGGGAAAATATTGGTTTCCAGTATAGACAGACCAGATTAGCAGCATTTCTTATGCCAGAAATTTTCTGGAGTGTGTGTTGTAGTTAACACTGATATTTATAGCAAAAGGTCCTAACACCAAGAAACATTAAGTTTCATGTTTCTGTTGTGTTCCACAGCAAAGACAAAGTACAGACTTTACTATTTACTATTTACCAAGTACAGACTTTACTATTTATTATTTACCAAATACAGACTTTACTATTTACTAAACAAAGGCAAAGTACAGACTTTACTATTTACTATTTACCAAGACAGTAAAGGAATCTTTCAGTTTGATTTCATGACTAATGATTTTGAACATGATTCGCATTTCCATACCTGTGATATACATTATTTGTTTGCTCTTAAAATATGACATTATTTTTGTAGTGCTAGGGATTGAACCTGGGGACACTCTACCACTGAAGTACACACCCAGCCCTTTTTATTTTGTATTTTGAAAGAAGGTCTCACTAAGTTGCTGAGGCTGGCCTCGAAATTATGATCCTCCCCTCTCAGCTTCCCAAGCACTGGGATTACAGGGATATGCCGCCACGCCATTAGTTACATGCAAGAGTTATTATTGCAGGTAAAATTCTTTGATTGCTTCTGGAATATCAATCTGGATGTGCACTTTCCTATTCAGTGTTGTTCATAGGTAGCATCAGACCCATATCTACATGAAGCAGATGCAAATGGGTAACCATGGTTGCACAAATTTATAGAACAATTTGATCTGAAATTTTAAAACACATTTAGAATTTTTAAAAAATACTGGTTATTTTATGAGTAGATCAAATATATCTGTTAATGAAATTTGCTTCCACACTGTAATGACTGTAATGATTTTAACTACAATGAATTAAGAGGAAGTAGGCTGTTTCTTGCATTCTACAGATGGCAAAGCCACAGTAGTATCAATCTGTGGAAGTTAAAAATCATGAGTCATATTTTGGTTTATTAAAAGGCAGAAGGTTTTATTCTTCAGAGTTATGTTTAAAAAATAAAAATAAAAGTTGGAATGGCCACATCCATTAGGCAGTCAGATCTTTGGCACTGTGCTGAAGAGCAGATTGCATGGGTCAAGTGGAAAGCCCTAAAAGCAACCAAGGGAAAACTTTGTTTTCAAGGATAGGTAAACAGTGATTATTTGTACCACATAGCTAGGACATTCAGTAAGTTATGGGGGAGAGAAGGAATGGAAGGGACCTTGGAAAAGCTGAGGACTGAGTCCACTACACGGCGGGACTAAGACCTGACAGGATGGAGTAGTCGAGGTTGAGAGTTTGGACCCATGATCTCTAAGGCCTCTCTGGTTCTAGAATTATATAGTTCTCTATCCTAGCTCACTTTGTGTTGCTATAACAAAATTCCCGCAGTTGTGTACTTTACAAAGAAAAGAGGTAGCTCACAGTTTAGAGGCTGAAAGTTCATAATTGAGAAGCCTTCTCTCTCTTGGCTCTGATGAAGGCCTTCTGGCAACATCACAACATGGTGAGTAGCATCGTGGTGGAAGTACAAGCAAGAAGGAGAGCCTAAATAGTGATACAGGAAGTAAGAGGCCAGTTAAAGGCCATGAGAACTAAGTTAGCCACGTGAGACCCAACCCACTCCATGACACCTGCATTAATCCATTCATGAGGAAGGATCCCTGGTGATTTAATCATTAGCGGGTCCACTAGGCCCCACTTCTTAAAGGACCCACCGCCTCAATTCTGCCAATCTGGGACCAGGCTTCCAGCGCATGACCCTGGGAAGAAATACTTAACCCGTATCCAAACCAAGCATCCTCCAAGGGTAAATATTTCTTTCATTCTGAAATTCACCTCTAAAAATGAGACTTTCATGTTTTATTTTTTTCAGCTCTATAAAGCTAGGATAGCTGCTATCTATCTTTAAGTTTTCTCCAAATATTCTCCCAAAATGTGTATGTTTCTTTATGCATATGCATTTGTATACACATGACTTTGTTGTAAGTAAGCTAATTTCTGCATACTATTTTTTAACATATAGAATAATAAATGCAGTGGTAGGAAAGGGCTGTTTTGAACAGGAGTTTCACAGTTATCACTCTCTTTAATATTTTGAGTAACTTGAAACCTTACTTAAAAATATGAGCACTATTTGTTGTTTTCCTCATAGATTATGCAAAACACTTAGAAATCATCTGTTGAAAAAAAAAAGTGCTGCTCTGATCTTTCTTTGTAAAACAACTACATCTGTTGAGAGGTACTGAATGATAGAATATTGGCCAAAGCTTTGAGTCGATCATGACAGGAACATTCTCTCCCTCTTTACAGTCTCATGAATTGGTATAGGGATATATGACATGAGTTTCACTAAGAAGCACCATAGGAAATGGACCTGTTAGCTGTTATATTTGATTCACTTGTGCTGAAGTCGCTGCAGAGACCATAAAAGAGCACCTACTAAAGGAGGCTTATTCTTAGGGAAGTAAATAGGGTTGGCTTTGGCAAGTTGGAAAATTTGAGTAGTTCTTCTTTTGGTGGTCTTAATTTTGTAGGTCCCAAGTTAATCATTTATTTCAAATTACATTAATGCCTTCCACAGCAACTTTTCAAAACATGCATTAGGCCTTAGGTCTTATACTTTCATATTCAGAAAAATTTAGAAGTTTGGCCCTCTAAGCCTACTGTATTAGGGTTCTCCTGGTAAACTGAACCCATGGAATCTGCTTATCTATCTTTTTATCTATCTTTCTATCATTTATTAGATTGGTTCATAAGATTGTGGAAGCTGAAAAGTTCCACAGTGGCTATCTGCAAGTTGGAGAGCCAGGGAAGCCAGTGATGTGACTCAGTCTAGGAAGCTGGAAAAGCTGCAGGACAAGGAAGGTTCTTCCCCAGGTCCAGGCTGAAGGCCTGAAAGCATCAAGAGGGCAACTGGTACATGTTCCAGGGTTCAGAGGCTAAAGGACCTGGAGCCTGATGTCCAAGGGCAGCAACAGCAGAAAACATACCTATTCAGAAGAAAGAGCCAGAAAGAGTTATCTCTTATACTTTCCTGTTCCATTTGAGCCCCTAGCCAGTGGAATGGTGCCCACCCACATTCAGGGCAGGTGTTTTCTATTCAGTCTACTGGTTTTCACACTAGTCTTCTCTGGAAATACCCTCACAGACACATCAGAAATACTGCTTTACCATTTCTCTTGGCACCTATCAACCCAGTCAAGTTGACACCAAGAACTAACCATCACACTTACTTTCTAAACCTAGTTGCTCACTTGAATTCTTCATCTCTTTCTAGTTTCTATATTGTATAGTTTTTTGGATTATGTACTTGTTTTAGGATTCCAGTTTCACCTGTAGGTAGCGTAGTATGAGTTTTCCTTCTCTTTAATCTCTGAAGTTGGGGGACTTCAAATAAACCTGATCACTCATTCCACTTTCCAGAACCTCATTTAGGTTCAGGACTTCCAGATTCAGCTCCTTTATGAGGGATCATTGGAAAAGGGAACAAAGCTACAGGAAGGACAAAACAGCAGGGGAAATAATTAACCTAAATATACATCCACCTGAGTCAGATCACTGGGCAAAGGGGCAGATCTTGCTAGAGACCCTGATAGAACAGGACAGCAACTTTAGTTGAACACATTCCAGACAATCATTAAGGTTTCTTGTTGCATCAGGGAGATAGGGCAGTATCAGAAAGCACACATTGGGCCATATTCAAGAGTCTTATAAAAATAGCAACATCAGAGACCTTTCTCTATGATGATGAACATACCAGGTGATTATTTATGCACAGGCTGCTGGACCTGTCCTAGAAGAACACCAGAATTAAATCTCCAGATCAGAGAATAGAATGTGTTATGGTTAGGCATAGAATGTCCCCTGAAGAACTCATGTATTAATGTTGAGTTGATATAATTAAATCATGAGGGTTGTCATCTCATCAGTGGACAAATCTATTGTAAAGGGTTTATTGGGTGGTAACCCGGGCAGGCAGGGTGTGGCTGGAGGAGGTGGGTCCTTCTAGGTGTATCCTTGAGCATGGCATACGGTCCTCTTCCCCCTGCTTCCTCCCTGGCTTCTGGCCTCCTCTGTGATATGAGAGCAGAACCTTGCTCTCTCCCTTTCTCTGCTTCCTGCCCCCATGCTCTGAGCTCCGCAGACCCAGCCTGACATGGACTGAACCCTAAAATCTTTGAAACTGTGAGTAAATAAGTGTTCCTTCCTCTCTAAGATGTGTGGTCAATACTTTTGGATTATGGCAGTGAGACTGTTGACCAAGACAGTATGCAAATATGGCTACACTGGGGCAGGAAGAGGGGAGCAGATCATTTTTGTGATACATGAATCAAAATACTGAAAATGCATCAGTTTTAAAAAATAGATGTCATGTTTAACTGTAGAATGCGAAACTAAATCTGAAAGCTTTTGAATGCTGACTATCCCATGTAGCTACCTTTGCCATGCAGGACCCCCATGGACAGTCATATGGGCTCAGTATATATACTAAGTAGAAGCAGAGTCACTTGTTTGCTGAATTAATACTTATTCTCTCTCCATGTGTCATTCCTTCAGTGATGACTCCCATCAAACCTGTTTCCTGTCCAGTTTCCCATTAGTACTTGGCTTTGATTTTGCTTAAAGTTCTTCAGAGCCAGAGCCTTGCTTTGGACTTGGTTCCTGGCCATGCTGCTTGCTTGACTTGAATGTTATTTTTGTCTCTGGGGTTTGGTCAGGAGTAATGCACTGTATCATCAGTCACCCTGAGTTGCAGCCAGGCTAGGGAGTTTTACCAGTAATATTTTTAAATTACAAAGTTAGATCCATTATATATTTAATTCTGGAAGTAAATTCACAGTAAGTGATGTAATGGCACCCTCCCATCCCCCTACACCCCTGTGCATGTAGGGAAGCACACTGGACTGCAGGAGTAACAATAGCTAACATTTATTGAGTGTTTGTTTCATGCCAGATATCATCTTATTTAATTTTCAAAATAAAAATGGATTGTATTATTCCACTTTGTGTTTTGGATCTGTCAGGCATGTGGCGATGAAAGCTCTGGAATTAAAGGGTTCATAGAGTATGGAATGGACTGAGGAAGATAGGATGGGAGATAGGATGCCAGTTTGAACATACATAATATTCAAAATATGCTGGGAATGTTATACAAAGCAAGCCTTATTTATTTGTTTGTGTGTTTGTTTGTTTGTTTGTTTGTTTGTTTGTTTGTTTGTTTGTTGGTCCTGGGGATTGAACCAAGGGGCATTCTGCCTCTGAGCTACACCCCCAGCCCTATTTTATTTTTTATTTTGAAACAGGGTGTCACTAAGTTTCAGAGGGCCTTACTAAGTTGCTGAGGTTGGTTGCAAACCTGTGATCCTCCTGTCTCAGTCTCCAAGTACTGGGATTTACAAGTATGTGCCACCATGCCTGGCTCCAAAGCAAGCCTTTATTTCCCTATACATTTACATTTTCAATGCCTGATTGGCATCTCACTGTTCATAGGACATTCATCCTTTTCATGTATTCATGATTTAGATAAAATTATTTTTAATAACTATAACCGGTCACATCCATCTTAATGAGTTTTTAGTACTTATAATGGATTATCTTTGTCTGCTTAGAATAGACAAGATTTTCATATTTATTAAGATCAATAACAACCAGGCATGGTGATGCACACCTGTAATCCCAGTACTTGGGAAGCTGAAACAGGAGGATCATGGGCTTGAGGCCAGCCTCAGCAACTTGGGAAGACCCTCAGCAACTTAGTAAGACCCTGTTCCAAAATAAAAAATAAAAAGGGCTGGGGGTATAGCTCAGAGGTAGAATGCCTCTGCACTCAATCCCTAGTATAAAAAAAGAATCAGTAACATTCTTCAAGGCCATATAAAATATCAGAAGCTGGAAGGACCTAAATTATTTCAGAATGGAAATAAAAAGCGCCATGGAGGGTCTGGAGTTCTGCTTTAGAGGCAGGACATCTGGTAGGAGGCTGAGCAGGGGAGGAAACAGGCTTAACACGAATGACTGTATGTTGGGGAATATTTCCTAAGCACACTATGTACTGTACACTCTTCTCTCTTATCTGTGAAATCTTGAATACATTATACGTTGATTACAGTTGCTTTAGTATAAGTGGGCTCTCCACAAAACATGAAAATGTCTATTTAGTTTTCCCTCAAGTAACAGAGTGGGGTAAAAATCAAAGTTCTAGTTGTAGTCAATTCAAGAGGTGGGTCTCAATCCTCCACTGTTAATGGGATTTCAGCAAAAGAGTGACCAGTTATGACAGTGATAAACTTCCCCCATAAAAGGATGGGAAGGAGTGAGTAGGGAAAACAGGGGGTTAAAAAACAAGAGGTTCTCCTAAATAGAGACCCGCACACTTTGCAACAAAGAATGAAAAATTCTTTCTAATAATATTTTATGTAGACCTGTTTTGGCTTAAATATACAAATTAAAAGAACTTTCATTTACTTTTCATTCCACATATGGTAAAAACATTTACATAATAAAGCAAATCCATTGTCCTACAATCCAGCTTTCAATTATTTCAAGCAAATGTGTAAAATACTTTTCACTTGATTCCCTCCTCATAACATTCTTTAGTATGCTTCAAGATTCCCAGAAGGAGCAGGCACCTTCTTGGTGTTTGGTCAGGCAAGGGGAACAATTTAAAGTAATACTCAGAAAAGTATTAAATGTTCTGCAACTTTGACAGTTTTGAAGTAAGGTACAGAAAATATGTGTGTGTGTGTAATTAAACCTTATATTTAATAATGAAACATATAAAACATATATATCAACAGATACAATGTAATATACTATGTGCCAAACTATAGTCTAAAAGCGGAACTATGGATCAAGGTCCACTTTTGTAATAAATTTGAGCTTTGCATTATAATGTAGATTTTATTTCATAAGAACAAGAAAAATAGCTGTGTGTATATTTATGTTTAGAGAAGAACAACTGCTATAGATTGGATATTGAATATTCCCCAAAGACTCATGGGTTAAAGGCTTGGTCACCAGTCTGTGGCACTATTGAAAGGTAGTGGAAGATTTAAGTTGTGAGTCAGCCTGGTGGGAAGAAGTTAGGTCACCAGGGATGTGCCCTTGAAGGGTATTTTGTGACTCCATTCCTTTCCTTTCCCTCTGCTTCCCAGTTGCCATGAGGTGAACAGACCTCGTTTGTCATGTGCTTCTTCTTTCATGATGTACCACTACCACAGACCCAAAGCAACATGACCAATGAGCCATGCACTGAAACCTCTGAGACCGTGAGCCACAATAAACCTTTCCTCCTTATAAGCTGACTCTCTCAGGTATTTTGTCATAGTGATGCAAAGCTGACTAATACAACAGTGGAGTCTGGTTAAGATGTAGACTTATTTAAAGAGTAACAGTGCACTTTGTCAGCCTGGCCCCAACTGGAAGATGGAAGTATGGTGGTGGAATCAAGGTCCCTGAGCTGGGACCCGTTTTGAACTCTGGCTTTTCCATCTACTGTCTGAGTAATAGTGGTCATGGAAAAGTTACCTCATGTATTCTCCTTTAGCTTCTGAATAAGTAAAATCAGGGTAATATCATTCTCTAGCATTTTCTGAGAAAAGTTGAGTCAGTGTATGTAAAGCACTCAGCATGGTGCCAGGTAACACTGTAAGTGTGAAACAAGTATTACCTGTTATTATCTGCTCGCCTATGGGATCCAAAAGTACTGTTATTGTTCTAAAACTCTGTTTTGGGGACCATCTCAGCCTTGAGCTCTTTTTCAGTGCCAGAGATGGCAGAAATAAGCCTCAGATCTGAAATAGTAATATGCATCCCCAGCCCAATCTTGAAGCCACTGTAATCCCGCCCTGTTGAACAAGTCTACATCACACAGCTAAAGAATATGGATATGGTGTGGAGCATGTGTTCTGCAGATCTGGATCCTTTCACTTTGGATGAGTACCTACATCCATTGACATGTACTAGGTTATTTCTAGGTCTCTTCCTATTAAAAAGGCTATTTACTTCCCAAAAATACATTAATGGTCAAAGATTTTAGCATTGGCTAAGTGTATCATGGACCATAAGAATATTTAAATGTGACAGGATTGTAATGATCATAGAATTGCATTCCTTTATAATCAAAGACAGAGGTGTTAAGAGGCTGGACCCTTTGCCCCAGTAGCTAGCCTGTGGCAGAACGGTGCAAAAACTATACTTCCTGACTATTAACTGGGTCAGTGAGTTTCTGATACTCTAGACAGCAGACACAGCAACTGTATCAAGGTATTTACAATCTATAAAAAGTATTAAAGAATGTATCTTTGTATGGAAAAATCATAAATCTCCAATAAATATAAAATATAAACACATCAAAGATTATATTTAACTCATTAATTAATGAGGGAACCAATAAAATGTGAAAAACAGCTTGAAAGAAGATTAAAGAGCATCACATATAGATAATAAAGAACAATAAAATGATTTTGCTAATTGATATAAACTAGGCCTCTTTCCCAGGGGTATGATCAGTTACATCTTCAAAAGACAAAATCATAGAAATTGTATTTATATGAAGAGGAACCATTTGCATTATCACCAGCCCTGTACAAGTTCTCTTATCTCTATGAAGTTGTAAGCCATTCATGACAGTGAAAGATGTGGAGTGCATAGAACCAGATAACCTCAAAGTGTTCTCTGAAAACAGACAACTTCCAGTGAATAATCAGGTCCCTTACTACTATTGTCTATCTCTAACTTATCTTAATATTATTTACTTACCTAGTAATTGAACATTTTTTTCTCTCACATATTTTATTTAAATGCACACCTTTCAGTGAATGTACACTGGATGGATTAAACCTTGTTCCCTGCAAAATTCATATGTTGAAGTTGGACTTCATGGGTTGAAGTCCAACCTCTAACCCTACCCTCATACTGCAGAAAGTGACCTTCTTTGGAAATAATTTCTGTGCAGAGGTAATTAAGTTAAAATGAGATCATTGGGTGGGCCCTAATCCAATAGGACTGGTGTTCTTAAAAGAAGAAAAAGTTTGGACATAGAAGCACACAGAGGAAAGGTAATGTCAAGACACAGGGAGAAGATGACCATCTGTAAACCACAGAGATCTCTCTGCAGAGAGCATTTCCTCTCAGCTCTTACAGCCTGGAACAGATCCTTCCATGACAGACCTTAGAAGGAACCGAGTTGACTCCTTGACCTTAGACTTCTGACTTCCAGAACTGTGAAACAACACACTTCTTTTGCTTAAGTCACCCAGTTTGGGAAACTTTTGTTACAACAGCCTTAACAAGCTAAATACAGACAGTAATCCTTCAGTGAATATGGACAAATCCAGAAGTTTTATTCACTCTAAAGACTAAAATAAGAAATAATTATAAATAAAAATATAAGGCAAGAGTGGTAAATGCCTGAAGACATGTACAAAGGGCCTGGAGTTAAGAGAGAAACAATAAAAAATGAGAAATTTATCTCAAATCTTCTTGAATATGTAGCTATAATAGGGAATACACATAAAATGGATATGAAAACTACTTAAGATGATCAGGCCCACTACTAACTATTGTCTATCTCTAGTTTATCTTAATAATATTTACTTACCTAGTAATTGATGAACATTTTTTCTTTCACATATTTTATTTAAGCATTTCCCTGCCTCTGACAGGTAGAAGAAATTTATCCAGATTTTCTAAATAGGAGACTGAAGCATAGGAAAACTCAACAGCTTTATCTCAGTGTAAAAAAAATGAATAAAAAAATTTAGCAAGTGAAGCCAAATTGTAACTTTCATATTTCAACTTTAAATTTGACATCTTGACTTTACGCTATAATAATCACAATATTTGCTTCAATACATACAAGTTCTGTGGTCTAAATCTAGCTTTTTACTATATCAAGTATACATTACAGGCATTTGATTATCTCACAAATATCCTTTACTGAGTCCCAGGATTTTGTTTTTAGGACTAGCCATAAGTGAAGATAATTTCCCATTTTCAGGCTAATAAACTTTTAGAACTATTCTAAATTTTCAGCTTGTTACCTCTGGGTTTTAAATGTCGAGGTGCCCATTCTTTCAGGTGAAAATTGGATATCTTTATTGTGAATAGTCCTTAATGTTAGAGTTATATGCATATGGTGGGGCAGGCCCTAGAGCAAGTTAAGAGATGGACCAGGTTGTGATATTTTGCAATGGCCATCTATTATGCCACATTTTGAGAAATATTGGGAAACACTGTCAAAGAAGACAGCAATTACAATCAAAGAAAACATTAAGATTTCAGAATGTAAAGTTCAGTCCCACTGGACCATACTAGGAAAGATTTGTGTATAATGGATAGGAAGTTTGGGTAAAGGAACATCCCAGACTTTGGTTAATTTCAGGCTTTGTTGAGATTACCACTGGCAGATACCAACCTCAAACTTACCCTTCAATCATTTTATGCAGATCAGTATTGGTGATTTTTCTTGTGACTCCAATGAGAATGGCAATCATCAAGAAGTCAAACAACAATAAATGCTGGCAAGGATGTGGGGAAATAGGAACTCTTCTATACTGTTGGTGGGATTGCAAATTAGTGCTGCCACTATGGAGATCAGTGTGGAGATTCCTCAGAAAACTGGGAATGGATCCACCATATGATCCAGTTATACCACTCCTGGGTATCTTTCCAAAGGGACCAAAATCAGAATATTATAGTAATATCTGTGTATCCATGTTTATAACAGCACAATTCACAGTAGTCAAATTATGGAACCCACCTAGGAGTCTATCAACAGATGAATAGATTAATAATTATGAGATATACACACAGTAGAATTCTACTCAGCAATAAAGAACAAAATAATGTCATTTGCAGGAAAATCGATGGAGCTGGAGAACACTATGTTAAGTGACATTAGCCAGTCACAGAAAGTGAAGAGTCATATGTTTTTTCTCATATGTGGAAGGAAGCTAGGGAGTAATCAGGATATGGGAGATAATGGAGGAGAAACTCCAGTGGAGCAAGGGAGGTGGTCTAGGGGAAGGGGGGATAGGGAGGATCAATGAAGAAATTACTTCCATTGACACTATGTACATATATAAGAATACCAACGTCAATCTCAATACTCTGTATAGGAAAGGGGGGGGGATGAGGAGGGAGCCAGAGGAAAGCCCACCAAGTGCTGTGTGCATGTTTGTCACTATCACTATGAACTCTACATTATGATGTGAGACTATAATACACCGATAAAAGTATATAAAAATTACACTTCTAAATGGTAAACCTGCTACCAGCAACTTCTTAGAGAACTCAACTCCTGTTATATATTCTCTCACTTTCTCAGTAGTAGGATCTCAGAAAAAATATGATGTAGAAGCTGGAGAGTTTACCCTTTATGACTATAAGTCTAATTTTGCTCAATCCTATTTTTCTACTTTGCTTTCCTCCTGGGCCATGTAAGTTGTTTGATCAACCCTTACCCAGCTTCTTGTGATAGTGAATGCCAATTTCAGTCATTTGCATCAACATGAATACATTACATAATGTTTTAAGCCTGAGGAAAAGCCACAGGGAAGTCAGAACAAGTCAAAAGTGTCAGGGAAGGTCTTCAGAGATCAGGCAGAAATGCCAAAGCCAAAAGAAATTATGGAAACAACTTGTTAAACTATGGTAAACACACATGAAAAAGCTCTTACATGACCTTAAAGCAAGAGGCCTATAGGGTTTAATGTAAGCTGCTGAAATGAGGGGAAGGACACTGGGGAGGGATTCTGAGCTGGATTCTCTGAACAGGATCTGGTGATTTGCTATACATGTCAGATTGAGCCCTGTGAGTGAAAAACAGAGATGGTGTGGGGAAAACAAACAAGTCTTCATTGCAGATGCGAAAGACATGAAAAAGATCTTTACACGAAGCAGCAGAAAGAGAATTAGTAGGATTTGGAGTCAAAGTGCTTGGATTAGGATCCAAAATCTGCCCCTTACTAGCTGTATTTGGAAAAGCCAGATTATAGATCTGAGACTTGGACTTTTCATTTTAATAAAATGAAGCTTTTTATGCCAAGTAGTTTGTAAAATGAACTCATAGGTTATTTTTGGAATAAAAAGAGTTACATAAAAGTAATTTGTACAGTGTCTTGCACATTTAGTTTTGATTATCAATCATGATAGTTTAGATATATGAGTTTCAAGTACTTGCTAATTTATCTTTTAGATGCTAAACTAATCCTAGCTTTGTTATTAGTATTATTAATAAAATCCAATAAAACCAGTCTTCTTCTCTTTTCTTATTTCAAAAGTAAAAACCAAAAAGAAAACATTAAAACCAGAATTGAGGGTCCTCGTCTGCTGGATTTTCTGATAATCTTAGAATTTACTTTTCTCAAAAAAAAATTGCATATACTCATTTTGCTCACAGCTGAATTTAGTGATTAAAAATGAAGCTAATCTGTATTGAAAATCATCTATGTCTGGTACCCTGCTGGCTTCTTGGTATCTATATATGAAATCCTGCCAGCCACACAGTTCTCACCCTGTCTCTTCTAGTGCAGATACTGAGAGTGGTTAAATAAGTGGCCCCAAAAGACTCAGCCCCAAGATTTGAAGAGCATGATCTAAGTGGGATAAGAATAGAGAAGGTTAATAAAAACCAAAGATGACAAAAATCAAAATTTATACTTCTAAGAACTGAATCTATGGTCTTGAGCTCAAACTTGAATAACTGTCCAAAATTCATTAGAACAACAAAATAGGCAAAGAATATAAGAGAGGATGACAGGCTACATTGACTATATCATTGATAATTTATTATCAACTCACATGTCATTGAAGAAAAATGTTGTGTCTACCAAATTCATTGTTGCCAAAAGTCAAGGGCAAATTTGCATGTAATCCAGAAAATAAAAAAGAAATAAACTGATTTCTCCCAAATATGCATATTGGAAAGAATATCAGGCTATACAATTATCCTCATGGTGGTACTAATGAGGAACCAGAGCCAGTGAGGGGGCACAATCACATATCAGAGTATTTTATGGAGACTTTTTCAATACATGCATCTTTCATTTCTTACTCCCTCACGCCGTCATTCTCATGTTCTGCCACTCACATTTGAAAGATTACTGTGGAAAAGTTACAAATCCACCTTATTAGCATTTCCATCTCCCATGGTATCAGAGTGTAACTGGACATGTGGTTGTCCTGCTAGAGACCACATTTCCCAGACTCCCCTGCAGCCAGGTAAGACAAAATACCAGTGGGAAGTGGGTAGGAGAGGTAAGCAATGACCACCTTTGATGACTTAAAAGGAAACTACTACCCCATCCTTGTTCTCTATCTTCCTTAAGCCACAATGGTTTGGGATCTATGTTTTTACCCCAACAAATACAATGGTCATATCTAAATCTCAGGACCCATGCTAGCAATGTAATAGAAAAATCTTTCAGGTGGTTTTGAGAAGCTTTGCTTTTCCGGTCTCTAGAACCTTGCTGGAGTAGAATTTGGGAACCTTGGGTACTCTTTTGTAGTTCTTAAAATGTTTTAATAGACTTCAGAAGCTCATTTAATATATTTGGACCTCAGTATTTTTATTTGTAAAGAAAAGGGAATTGGTCTAGGTAATCACCAAGACTCTTTTCGGGATTAAATGTCTAGCAGTTTACCAAATGAAGCATTTACCAACCCCTTTGTGTTTCTTCTCCAAGAATAGATTTTACAATCATCTTATCTCACTTGGTACATATTTATTATGCTTTAAGATACTAGCTTAGTTTTTTCTTTTTAAAAGCCATATTATTAGATAAAAATGCCCTGCTCTCTTTTCTTGATTTCCTGATTTTTTTTCATTTTAGAGTCAAAATTTTAACATTCTTTTTTACTTATTAATCATTGGAGCAACATTCATTTTTAATATTCTGGTTCTATTTAAGTTCTCAACTAACAGCAACTCATACTTGGGTATACACTGCACATATTGCTCAACCATTTCTTTAATGTATTGATTAAGTTTTTATTTCCTTCTATTGAATGTTTTCTTGGCCACCTACTATGGATTGGTGGATGCTTAAGTCTTTGTGACTTTATTTCAAATTATTAAATAACTTTATTTTATGATTAAATGATCAACACCACATATATAAATATTACTCAAGATGTGGCAGGGGCTGGGGATGTAGCTCAGTGGTAGAGCAATTTCCTAGCATGCACAAGGCCCTGGGTTCAATTGCAACACTGTTTTTGACATGGAATGAAGCAAATCTTATTTGAGGCTGAGACTGGAGGATTGCAGTTTCAAGGACAGCCTCAGCAATTTTGTGAGGCTCTCAGCAACCTAGTGAGACCCTGTTTCCAAATAAGAAGTAAAATTGGTCTGGGGATATAGCTCAGAGGTAGAATGCCTCTGGGTTCAATTCCCAGTACCACAAAAAAATTAAAAAATATGTATATACAGTATACATTCACAGACAAAAGCATATACTCTAGTTAAAGCGATTTATCTTTGACAAAGACAAATATGAAATATTTACACATGCCATTTTAATTTAAATTTCTTACCTTTAAATGCTTTAAATTCTCACTTTGAATATCATCACACCATGTCAAATGCAGACTTAGAGGCAAATTGTGAGCATGGAGGCCAGGAGGGAGAAAACAGAAAAAAAAGGAGAATGTCAGAGGATGATAACCAGGGGATACAAGGTTTTAAAGTAAAATAGATTGAGGAAAGAACAATGATCAGTTATCAGAAGAACAGAAATGGGGAACATCTAAAAGAAAAAAATATAAGAAGTAGAAACCATGAGTTAGTCTAGGGCTGAACATATATAAATTAATATACCCGTAAAGTCTAGATGCTGCAGATCTGGGCAGCCTGTGTTAAATTTCTAAACTTTCTGCCCATTATCGCTTTGAAAATTCAGAACTCATCATCACATTCTTCTGCCTCATTTTAATTGAAGCATTGAAGCTCAGGAATTGGATAGAATGGTTTATTGCTTTTTTGTATTTTACATTTTCTATAACAACCAGTTTTTATTATGCCTAGATATTGAACATTCTCAAATTCTCACAATTGTTGTGAACCCAGAAGGAATGAGAAAATCTCCATGAGGCATAGCTAGGGGAACTGAAGGCTAGAAGATGACAGGCTAACCTGTCTGCTGTTAACAGATTAGCTAATAACTAATTGCTAGAATTCTATGTCTCTGTATTAAGCATCATAATATGAGCTTTATAAATTCTATGTAATTTAATTTTCATTGACAACTCTATGAGATCAATTCTACCATCATTGCCATTTTATCTACAGAAAATAAAGGCTCCAAAATTTAAGGTAAATTGCCCATTGTCACCGAGCTAGAATGTGGTACAGGCAATTGTACTCTAAAGTCATGATTAGAACACTTTTACAATTTAAAATCTTATGGAGAAATGTCTGGGAAAGAAAAAAGAGAAAAGAAGGAGAATAGGGAGGGGGAGGAAGAGGAGAAGGGAGGAAGGAAAGGAAGGGAGGGAAAATGATCCTGCTATTACAAGGATGAGAGATAAAGATTAGATATGATGAGTAAAGTCACTAGAAATAAATAAATTAATATCAGATGTGGAAGAAGGAAAGAAAAATGTAAGGAAAGTAGAAAGAAATGTTATTTAGAGTACCTTAGTAGTATTAAAATGTTCAGGATGGAAGTAAATAACACTAAACATTTTATCCTTAAGAGCATCACTTTTCCTTTGAGTATTGATATTCCTAGGATGACAGAATTTCAGGGTTGAAAGACATCTTAACGTTATCCAGTTTAACCATTTATCTGATGCCTGAATTTCCTTTAAAGCAGCTATAATCATACCTTCGAGATTCTTTTGATGATCATGGCATGTAACCTTATAGCATACTATTCCCCTCATTGCCTGTAATCCCTTCTCTCCTTTCAAGACACGAGTTCCTGGGCTTTTTTTCCCTCTCTACCCTTATTCCAGTCTTTATTCTTAAATACCTTACAATCTTAGAAACATCCAGTCCCAACATTCATTTACTTGACTTTCTCTTCTATTAGAGACACCAGTGGAGAAGTAGCCCAGCCCATATTTTTTTAACCCCAAGCACTACTTCAAAACCAACTACCATCCAAGAATCACCAAGGGACACTATTCAGGCCAAATGATATATAGGCAGTAGTCTTCTAGCTCCATTAAATTTTTTTCCATGTTTACTGATTATTTCTTGCTACTCTTTCACTATAAAACTTTTTATGAGCCCAGGGCGGTGGCGCACGCTTGTAATCCCAGTACTTGGAAGGCTGAGACCAGAGGATCCGGGTTCGTGGCCAGCCTCAGCTACTTAGTGAGGCCCTCCGCAACTTCGTGAGACCCAGTTTCAAAATAAAGTATAAAAAAAAAAATAGGGCTGGGGGTGTAACTCAGAGGTAGAACGTCCCTGGGTTCAATCCCCGGAACCGCAAAAAAAAAAAAAAAACCAAAAAACCTTTTTATGCAAGATCATCTTCTGCTATATCCGCCTTCTTACCTCTCATTCATTTTAACCCATCCAACTTGGTTTTTACCTCCACTATCATGCTGAAATTGACCTTTTAAAATTATCATAAATTTATACTTTATCAAACTTAATACTTTTTGTCCTTATCATACTACTCCTGAGTAGATAATGTGTATTTGATCACTATTCACTCCCTGTAATAGTTTTATCTCTTTGATACTATGTGTGTCTTCATCTTCCTGACCTCATTTAATGCTTCTCTTTGGTCTTTTCTGCTATTTCCTCCTCCTTTCCCTGACCACTATCAAAGTGCCCCAAGGGTTGGTCCTAGATGTGCTTCTCTTTTCTCTCTTCATACTTCATATTCTATATGGATAATTTTGTCTAGTCCATTTTAAAAACACTATTGTAGTAGTTTCCTGTTATTGTTATACCAAATTATCACAAAACTGATGGCTTAGCCAGGCATGGTGGTACACACCTGTAATCCCAGTACTTGGGAGGCTGAGACAGGAGGATTGCAGGTGTGAGGCCAGCCTCAACAACTTAGCAAGGCCCTCAACAACTTAGCCAGACCCTTTTTCAAAATCAAAATTTTTAAAAATAGGACTGCGGGTTTAGCTTGGAGATAGAATGCTCCTGGGTTCAATTCCCAGTACTACAAAACAAAACAAAACAAAACAAAACAAAACAAAACAAAATAAAACAAAGCAAAACAAATCAAAACAAAACAAAAGATGGCTTAAAACAATAGCAGTTTATTTTCCTCATAGTTCTGGAAGTGAGAGGTTTAAAATCCATTTCACGAGCCCCAAACCAAGATAACACAAAGGCTGTGCTCCCCATGGAGGTGCTGGGGGAGGGTGTTCATTGTCTCTCCAGCCTCTGGCGGCCATTGGCATTTCGTGGCAGGTGCCTGCACTGCTTCAGTCTTCAAAGCCAGCATTGTCAAGTCCCCCTCTGTTCTGTCTTCACATTGCCCTCTCCTCTGTGTGTAAAATCCCTCCCTACCTTCCATTTATAAAAATATATGTATGATTTTATTAGGGGCACCTAGATAATTCAGAATATTCTCTTCAACAGCAGCTCCTTGATTTAATCAAATATGCAAAGACACTTCTTTTTTTATATAAGATAGCACTTGTAGGTTCCAGAGATTAGTACATGGATATCTGTTGGGGTGGGCATTCTTTTCCTATCACAGACCATATATGGTCCATTGACTCTGAAATTTATGTCTCTAGCTCTTGCTTTTCATTAGGGAACCCATTAACACTTTACATGAATGAGTATATAACAAAAATCTCAAAATTTCCATGTCCAAAATAGAGCAGCTGATTTCTACAGTAACTTGTTTCTAAAGATTGTTCAGATCAATACCTGTTATTTCAATCTTCCCAGAGATTCAAGCAAAACACCTAGGGACCAACCTTGGTTTCATCTTTTTTTATCTCCACCCTCATGTATCCAATCTAACAATGGCCCCACAGATGCCATTACCAATAGTGTCTTTATTCTATTCTTTTTTCCCCCACATTTTTAGTACCACTGCCAGGTTCAAACTATCATATCTTGTCCAGACTGTAAAAATTACCTCCTATCTGATCATTTTTCTTTCACTCTCATCCCGCAAAAAGTCAATCTCCATAGAACAATCAGAACACTCTTAAAAAATCTAGCCTTACTTTGTCTCCCGTTTGCTTAAAAACTTTTCCAGACATCCCTTTCATTGCACTAAATATGCATTCCACTTACTGTGGTTTTCAAGGCCCGTCAAGATTCAATCTACCTGCTCATCAGCCTATTTTTCCACTCTCATGTCATTGTACTTTGCTCCTTGAGCATGCCCAGCTCTCTCTTGGGCCCATGGCTCCAGGGCTTCCTGGCTTCTCTGTCTAGAAAGCTCTTCCCCCAGCTCCTCACATTGCTGATTCATTCTTATCTTTGAAGCTGTAGTTCAGATCTATTTCATCACCACATGTAAAGAAGATTCTCCTACCCTAACTCATGTTGGTTACATACTGTCACAACAGTAGTTTATGTCCTTCCTACTAATTATTTGCTTATTTCTTTGTATTGTTAAAGTTCTATCTAAATTTAAGCACAATTAAGGCAAAGAGTTGTGTCTGTTTTCATTATCTAGAACAATATTAGGGCTTTAGAGTACTCAATATAGTTTTATTCGACAGACACTTATAATGCAGTAGGGAAAAGTATAGAATAAGGGCCCTGTGGAGTTTGAGTCCTGGCTTCAATTCTTATTGGGATTTTCTGTGCCTCAGTTTCTTCTGTGGAACAGGAAAAACAATGGTGACTGACTTGCACAGTAGTTGTAAGATTCAAATGAATGAATATGTGTAAAATATTCTTAGAAGCCCTTTGTACATAATTAGAATTCTAATGTAAGACAAAAATAAACACATGAAAAAATAGCCCTCAGAGTTATATTTGACATTGCTAGTAATCTGGAACTCATTCTTTCTGTAGTTCCCAATTTACTGTTATAAGATCAAGTCAACAAGAACATTTTAAGTGATCTATAAATATCTCCTATTACTTAACAAAAAGTTATACCTCATTACAATTTTATTTTGAAAAATAATGCTTAATATTTTCAAATATGCAAAGCTTTGAGTTTACTAGAAACTTTTTAGAATAGTAAATTCTGTGAACAAATATGAAGATCTCTATCTCCCCCCTAAAATTTTGTTTTTCATATCATCAATTTTTTTTCTTGAGTCTTTTTGAGAATGCATCTTTTAGAAGCTTTGACTTGGGCTTTTCTCCAGTGGGTGGAAGGGAACTCTAACAGAGCCTTGATCACAACACATTTACCTGACAGTTTTCATCCCTTGGGAGCTTTGATCCTAATTATAGATTCCTTCCAAGTGATTGAATTTCTACATGCAGTTACTAAAATACTGATGTTGTGCTTGTGAATGAATATACAGACTAACCAAATCAACAGATTAAAAATTCAGCCATAGACCCAATTAGGATAGAAATTACACATACAATAAATACAGAATCTCGTATTGTAGGGATATAATAATATTTTCACAAATAGTGTGGAAAAAGGGTAAAAAATCTATTTTTCAACCCATAAACTAGGAAAAGTCCAAATAGATAAGAAACTTATGGATTAAAAATTAAATTATGAATTTAAAAATGTCCCTATGTAAGCCTCCAAATTTTCTCTAAAAGAAAATTGAAAATTTTATTACATATAAATTATACATACAAAAACAAGTAATCAAGAATAAACTAAACTAAAATAAAATGAACAAACAAAACTCCAGAAATTGACCCTAAAGAAACACATCTATGAATGGCAGAGCAAATAATTTAAAATAACCCTCAAAAAGATACTTAATAAGCAAAAGGAAAGCACAGATAAATAACTAAGCAAAATAAAGAAAATGATGCATAATGAAAATATTAGCAAAGAGAGAGAGAAACTATGAAAAAAGTAACCAACAGAAATTCTGGAGCTGAAAAGTACAATAAATGAACTGAAAAATTCACTTCAGGGGTCTGACAGGCATTATCAGGTAGAAGAAAAAAATCAGCAAATTTGAAGATAGGTGATATTAAATCACTAAGTCAGAGGAACAAAAAGAAAAAAGATGAAGAAAAGTAAAAAGAATCTAAGTGATTTATGAGACACTGTTAAGCATAACAATATACGCATTATGGGAATTGCAATAGAAGAGAAAGAAAAGGGTCAAGAGCTTATTTAAAGAATTAATATTCAAAAACTTCCCAGATCTGGAGGAAGAAATAAGTATACAGATCCAAGGAGCTTAAAAAAATCCCACAAATGATGAATATAAATAGAACCACACCAAGACACATGACAATAACACTGTCCAAAATCAAAGACAGAATTCTGAAAGCAGCAAGAGCAAAGGTAACTTGCCACATTCAAAGGAGCTTCTATTGGATTATTAGTAAATTTCTCAGCAAAAACCTTGCAGGCCAGACGGCAGTGGGATTATATATTCAAAGTGTTGAAAGAAAGAAAACCATCAACCAAGGATACTATAGCTAGAAAAAACATCCTTCAAAAAATAGCTGGGGCTGTAGCTCAATGGAAGAGAGTGGAGCACATGCTTAGCATACATGAGGCCCTGAGTTTAATTCCTAGCACCAAAACACCTAAAAATGAGAGAGAGAAAGAGAGAGAGAGAGAGAGAGAGAGAGAATGAATTAGGAATTTCCTAGATAAACAAAAGCTGAAGGAGTTTATCACCACTAGTTCTATACAATAAATGCTAAAGGAGGACTTTAGGTTAAGTTGAAAGGATACTAGGCAACAATGTGAAGCCAAATGTATGGGAAAACATAATAGCTTATAGTACTATAATTTTAATGCATAGAATTTAGATGTCAAAAATATATTTTAAAACTCCATGCCTTATATATGTATGCTAATGGGTAATAAAATACATTATTTGTGATAATGATGACAAAAAGTTGAAGGTTGGATTTATAAATGAGTAGATGCTTTATATACAACTGCAGGTAATTCATCAGTTTAAAATCATCCATTTAAAATGTCCACCAACTTTCCCAGGTCTGGGGGCAGAGGTTCATCTCCTCAGATCAATGTAACACCTTGATTGATACACTCTCAGTCAACATTGTTGAATTACAGCCCGAACGCCTTTCACTAGATGCAGGAGGATGCCTACCACCACAGGATGGTTACCCTTCCCAGAGCAGTGGCCTAGTCCAGAACCCCAGACATCTAGCTGAGAGGTTGCTGAAATGATCAAACAAGGAGGCTCCAGGTGGTCTCACTGTTTGCAACCAGTGGTCCTGCTTCTGGATCTCATCTGTGTGTGACTCTATAACGCTAGAGATGTTTTTCCAGGTACAAAAGGAAGTGTTAACAATTGTGCACATTCATTCTAGTTGGGTTAAAAGAGAGTCTAGAGAAATTCTTTTGTCTAACACAACACTCACAAGGGAGTCAAGTTGTCAAGGCAGTAGCAGTAAGGAAATAATACATGCCATATGAAAGACAGGTAACTTGTGTATTTTTTTCTCTTGAGCATTCTTTCCTATGTATGGAAACAAAGGTACCATAAGATACATACACTCTTAGTCAGTTACATGTCCTGGCAGGTCTCTAGTAAGCCTGGTGTACAACTTTAGACTACTGTAATAATAGTGTCTCATTCTCAGGAGTGATATCCAGAGGCATCTAGAATGCCCAATATCCAGGATCCCAACATGCAAGAGCTTTCCAGGCATAGTGCATCAATCTCCCAATTTAGGTCACCTTCGGACCACCCACAGAGGAAGATCTAGCCCTCAGATGCACGCAGAACTCTTCCCTTGTTTTATTGTTCAGTGACCCATTCGTGGATATGGAAGTTTAGCATTTGCCAGTCAAATCTCATTAATGACGTAGTTGAATGATCTCAGTTTCCCACACACATATTGTTGACAAGGCCCCATACACAGAGAGCCAACACTAGTCCTGTTATTATTTTTGTTATTGCCACTGGAGCATCTATTATTTATGTGAATAAAAGAATATACTACATCAAAGTACCAGCCCATCAAGGTTTTATTAGTTGTGATTGTGACATTTTGTCACCTAAAGTCGATAAGGTTTACACAGAGCATCTCTGGTCCTTTTTATACGGTGGATGTCAGGCCCACAGTTGGGAAGCCGGGGCCCATGTTCTGTTGGTGTGCACTGTGGCACTGGGAATGCTGGAAAAATTTACCACTGGAAGGACAAGAGAGGCACAGAGGTATGTATGCTACAGAATAAGATCCAAGTTTGTGGACCCAACAATTTGTTAAGATACCTGCTGGGCCGGGCGTGGTGGCGCACGCTTGTAATCCCAGTACTTTGGGAGGCGGAGACCGGAGGATCCGAGTTTGCGGCCAGCCTCAGTGTGCATGCGCGGGCGCGCGCGCACGCGCGCACTATTTATCTCTCTCCTCTCTCCTTTCTCTCTCTCTCTCTCTCTCTCTCTCTCTCTCTCTCTCCCTGTCTCTCTCTCTACCT